>QJPP01003394.1:0-18095 GCA_003996215.1 Jaltomata sinuosa | reverse complement strand
TTTTTAGAATTAAGTAGAACTACTGCTTTAGTGTCAAGGGTATAGTTGAAATCAATTGCTAGTTTTAATCGTAAATTTCTAAGGTGATAATTATTTTAAAATACTTTTTTTTAGTTAAAGCGACATTTAAAACGGAGGGAGTATAATTTAGTATAATATGTAAACACAGGAAGATATAACGCAATTTGCCATTGTCACTTTCTTTGGAATTCAACTCTCACTTTTAGCTTCCAACTTCTTTAATTTAGCAAATTTTTTTACTCAAATTTATGTATAATACGAATTAAGTTCACAATTAGTGAATTTCTTAATGCAAATATAGAATTTGAATAAAAGTTACTAAGTCCATGTGAACCTAGTGCTTCAAGAAAGTGAATATTCTTATTGAGGGCGGTCGATGATATTTATTGGCACACATTTTTATTTATGTACTCATGCTACACTTGTTGCACTTCTCGCAAAGTGGCTCGGGAGCAGATTTGAAGAACTTGAAGCCAAAAACCAATAAAGTTTTCTAGCTATAGAAACAACACAAAAAATAACAACATATTGAGTGTAGTCCCACAAAGAGGGGTCTGGAGAGGGTAGTGTATGCACACCTTACCTCTACCTCAGAGGTGAGGTAGAGAAGTTGTTTCCGATAGACCCCAAGCTCAAAAACAACACAAAAACCATTCTTAAAATTGAGCAAATCATAGTTGTCAAAGCTAAATATGTAGATCTGTGTTTCATTCTCAAATTGGGAATGCTAGGACAAATTTCGAACACACAAGAAAATTAAATAAGTCTCACAGTAGTAATCACACATATAGTTGCATAAATTCACAATTATAATAGTCGCATCTGAATTTTACAGTACTATTTTTCTCTTCATGTAGAACAAACATCTAATTCAGACAAAGAGTACTGAGGGAACGACAACACTTCTCAATTCGGCGTAATTCCCTTGCAACATAAATCATGCATGTATGGTCTATCGTCTCCCTTTGGAGCCGTGCATCTCTTACAAGCTCAAAAAATTCTTGTCGAATCTCATGAATTTCACGCTCTTCCGCCAAAATGGCAGGATCCTCTATATCCACTACATTACACTTTTCAATGTTGTATTCGAGATACGTTTGCCCAAGATTTCTGATCAAACCTTCATGCACATACGTTCTCTTTCCAGTCAATAGATGAAAGAGAACATTTCCAAAACTGTAGACATCAGTTTTTTGAGTAACAATAGCCGAGCAAAGGTATTCTGGATCAACAAAATGCCCACATGTTGCGGGCACACCATCTTGAGTTTCTACTTCCAATTCTCCCGGAGGCAATGATATGGAGAATGAGAAATTGAATAATCTGGCAACCCGCTACTCTGATCTATCAACACCTTTTATGAGTGTAGGCCTCTGTAAATGATGGGCCTAGTAAATTCGCTATGTAGATAAACAATTGCTGAAGAGATCTCACTGGCAATCCGCAAACCGCAATCTACTTCCCCAAGGTACTGACGAATTTCTAGCAAGTAAATGATGAAGAGTTATAGCCTCATCAACATATTCATACATCATAATGGGTTCTGCATATTTGAGGCGCGCAGCAACCGATAAGTTTAAGCACGTTTTTAAGATGGCTCATTTGAGATGTAACTGCTATATCTTGGCATATATCACTGGAATTTATCTTAAGATTAGAGTACGTGAAACTAACCAAAACTTGGCGTTTGTCTAGTAATCCCTTTACAATATATCTCCAAGACGGTGAAGCTTACTCTATTCTTTGCATCTTTTGTTGCCCTCTCAATTTCTATGGCACTCAAGTAATGGAGGGCCAGAGGGGAATTCGGCATTTTCCATTGCATAAAGTAAGAAACCCCTCGAACACTGTACTTTCATTCTTAAAATAGTGCTCTTTCTTCAGCCTTTTTATTTAGAGGTAGAGGATGATCGTTTGCTTATGAGTCCCCTAAAGTGATGCATCTGATCTAATTGCCAACAACACCAGCAAAAGTAATGAACAATAGCTAATTTGAAAGCTTCCTATCAGGGAGAATTTGAAGTTTATAGGCTCAGAACTCATACTGAATTCATAGCTCATTTTAGTTACTGGATTTGCAAGTAAATATTTATACATATCTAATAGAATTTTAATACAAACACACTATCTAAACAAAAAAGTTGAGTTTGTTTGAACCCATTCCTAATATTGCAGCTCCGCCCCTGCTTTGATCTTTGTACTCTGCCTTGTGCATTTAATATCACACAAATTGACAACAAAAAGAGTCAAGACAGCTACTGATTTGACTCTCTTTTGAATTACCGGGTAGTTTCATTGCCCTTGTTGTGTGTCTCTCGTGAATTTCCGTGCACTTTCATTTGCCATTGTCTTTTTCTTTGGAATTCAATGATCACTGTGGAATAAAGGGACCAACAATGGCAAATGAAAGTGAGAAGAAATTCAAGAGACACACACAACAACGACAAGGAACTAATATGTCTAAAAAGTTACTTTAACTTAAAGTAATTGGCCATCAAAGTCATTTAACTATGTTTTGTCTTTCAAAAGTCATTCAACTTTGCCTAGTTAGCTTTCATGGTCATTTTAGCCAGAAGTACAATTTTTGGTACCTATTTAATGACACAATTCTTGATTCAACTCATTTAAAGTGGGTTGCTTATATAAGCGATGCCCTTAATAACATTCAACTAAAAGAATACGATGGTTACATGTTACTAAGGGTATGTCTAACATTTATTGTCTTCTCTCAATCTAAAGGATAGATCTTAAATGATGAAAACATGATGCTCTTGGTGGACATAGTTACTCGGTACATGTATTTGGTGGGAGATAGCAGGTACACGTGGAATTAGTCAAGCGGGCAAGCTAACTCGATCAGGCACCACAATTATAAAAAAAAAGTGACGCTCTTTATGTCCACCAGCTAATTGAAGTGCAAGGAGCACCTCTCAACACTCCTATTATCAGTTATGATTTATGAAAAATTCCTAAGAGGGCTTGCTGATAATTAAGAAGAAGACATTTTCTCAGAGTATGTTCGGTACGGAGAACTAATTTTCCCATGTTCGGTTGGTTTAAATTTTGGAAAAAAATATTTTCTTTAGGAAAACATGAAGGAAATGACTTCCCTGTGAAAGTAGCGAAAACAAGCTTCACAATTGATATTCCACATTGATTGTTTCCTCCCCACCGTCCAATACACCTCATCTTCACCCCACACCCCCGTAATCCCCATCCACACCACCCACCACTCCACACCCCTATCCCTCCCCACCATCTATCATCGTATTTGTCTAGATTACAGACAAATGCTTTTAGGATAAGATTGTTTGCTTACTA
The DNA here is from genome assembly GCA_003996215.1 of Jaltomata sinuosa. Lineage (NCBI taxonomy): Eukaryota > Viridiplantae > Streptophyta > Magnoliopsida > Solanales > Solanaceae > Jaltomata > Jaltomata sinuosa. The sequence goes on along the minus strand of QJPP01003394.1, from coordinate 14,753 downwards.
CAAACACAAGAAAATAAGTAAAAAAAATCCTCATTTCCCAGAAAATATTTTCAATGGAAAACATTTTCTTCATACCGAACACACCCTCAATTTATACGGATTAGAGGATATTAGAGAAGAGAGAAGACCACTTCACAAGTGAAAAAGTAGTAATCGACCATGCGAAACAAGCTAATTCAAATTCATATACAGGGATAGTACATCAAACAGCAGCAATCAGTAAAGAGCTTGTTCCTGCAAACTTGTAAAGTTCCCTCGTACGCTGTTCCTAGCCGCCAAGATAAAAATATCTGCAAGAAATTGTCAACTTGTGCGAAGAACCAGCAAATATACTTAGATCTTATACCCTTTTGAATTTAACAATAGAACGGGAATGTGAGAATAAGACATCCTAGGGTGTACAAAACAGATTGAAATAGAAAAAAACATATCCACGAAAGAGCAAAGATGAAAAAGACGTGCATTGATAGGATTTGAAGCTAAGAACAATCACTTCTCAAGCTATACAAATAGCACAAAAGTCATTCTTAGAATTGATCAATGCAATGTTGTTAAGAGCCCCATGAACGACGGAATCTCATGTCCATGTTTCCTTGCTCAGACAAATTTCAAGTAGTGTTCTCTCCAGGGCCATGTTTCATTTTTTACACTTTAATTAGGGACAAGAAATAAAAAATAAACATTCAAAATGCATCTCAAAAAGAGAAAAAGGCCAGACTTCACCTTGTATGTCTCAAAAGCAAGGCTGGTGACTGCTCAAAGAAATGCTTATTTTGCTAACGGAAGAAATAATTGTTAGGATATACTATTAACCATGCGTTTTGATATAGTATTATTTATTGATTGATTATTTATTCATTTATTTAATTCAATAAAGTATTATATGAAATAAATCATTTTGTCATATATGTGTCCTCAACTTATATAGTAGATAATTTGGTATATAGAGTTTGAGCTTATACACAGAAGATTAAATCATCAGTTCTTATAAGTTAAAGCTATAGTTCACGATCGTAGATGAGAATTTGGACAAACCATCAGAATGATTGTAGCACGAGATTAAAAGTAATTTATCTTGATTACGAGAATGGTATAGTTCTAACTTCTCGTGCTAGTGCATTTTGTGTGTATTGAACAGGACCGAGTAGAGATAGATGTTTTAGACTGACTGATAAAAATATATTCTCTAAACTATTAAATGTACTTATATTCTCAATCTTGATATAACTATTATGAGTTATATATATTACTTATCGTTTTGATTTATTAAAAGGCGAGATCCTGAGATGGGTCAACATGCCTGATAGATTGGATGATAATAATATATATTGGTGAAATAATAAGTTAGTTGATGGAATCCATGTCTCGGTATAGAGATTGATGATACGCCTTTTATGAGAAGCTTATAAGTTTTCATGTGTAAACCCGGCCGGTGGATTTATGAATCCGACATATGAAATAAGATAAGTATTGCTCTAAAGAAAATTAATCATTAATTAAATTCGTCAGTAATTTAATTTATTGATTAGTATCTGTAATCTTAACATGGGGAATTACATAAGTGTTTAATAGGAAATTATGAAATATAAATAGAGGAGTACAATTACGAATTTCTAGTGGAATAATTTGTGATTTATTATGGTAAGAATAATTTAAATTAATATTTTAAATTATTTCCATAATAGGGAGCCTTAATAATTAATTTTGTGGTCCATACAGTGCTCATATTTAACTAGAACTCAGAATCCTATTTTCTAGGGGAAAATGAATAAAACAAAAAAAAAGGAAAACAAGCATGTGTTTTCTATTTTTTAAAAAGAAAGCATACGTATGGTTGCTTTTCTTTTCAATTTAAAGAAATTACACGTTTTCTTTTTGGCTCTCCCCACTACTAGAAAAACAGGGAAAACCGACCTCAAAAAACCGATATCTAGAGGTCGGTTTTCCCTGAAAAACCGACTCAAAAGCCCTAGTCGGAAAAAGCTTGGTTGGTTTTCTATACCGACATCGTGAGGTCGGTAAATACCGACCTCCGGATGTCGATTTTAATTTTAAATCCAAAAATTAAGAATTTAATATATATTTTATTTTGTTTTATTTTTGACTTCCTGAAGTCGATTTTATTTAATTATATTTTTATTTATTATTATTTTTCCGACATCTAGAGGTCGATTTCTTTTTAAAAAAATATTATTAAAAATATAATATACCGACCTCCGGTGGTCGGTATTGTTTAATTTTTAATTTATTATTTTTTTGGTTTTCCGACCTCCGGAAGTCGGTATTACTGAAATTTTAATTTATTATTTTTCTGATATTCCGACCTCTTGAGGTCGGTATTATTTAAATTTTATTTTCTTATTTCACGCGATTCCGACCTACTGAGGTCGGTTTTTTGGAAAATTTTATTCAAAAAACCGACTACCTGATGTCGGTTTTCTGAAAAATTTACCCAAAACACCGACCTCAGGAGGTCGGTTTGTTGTCGATATTTTACCATAAAATTGGCAGTAAATTGCTGCAATTTGAATCGCCCACCTGCATATTTGATAATGCATATATTCAACCAAAACCAGCTCAAATAGCTGTCAACACAATATTTTTCTATATTTACGTTTCACTACTTCAAATTAAACTTAAAATACGATCAAACAATCTAAAAAGTGTACAAACTATATATACTAAGTCCAAAATGTCTAGTAGTTAGGAACAACTACTCATCATTAGCATCCTCATCCTCACCCTCCTCACCCTCGATATCAGACTCATCCACTAGGCATCGACGTTTATCACTAGCACACTGAGGAATAATCTTTCCCGACTCAAAAAGAGATTTTAACTGGGACTGAAGCTCCGCATACCTCTTGTTCTCTATCTCCTTTGCTGCTGCAATCTGTGCAATCTGCTCGTCTCTTTTCTTCTCCCTTTTGGTTGATGCAGCAAGCTCGGCAGTGAGCATAGATATCTCTTCCTTCATTACAGACATGGCCGCTTTATCCACATTATCGAAGCCTGAAGATGATGGACAATAAAACCAGGGTTTCTTCTCCGCATAAGCCTTTTGTGTGTAACCATAGACTGAACCTCTTACTGGTTCACCCGCACTCTTTCGCCAAAATTGTTCTACTTGTTCATCTGTAAGCGGTGTGTCCTGACTTTCAGAAGGTTGAGTACTACGGTACTCCTGAATTCTTTGCACAAACGACTCCTATATTTAAATGAATAACGCTTAGCATAAGAATATAATAGATAAAAGAAAAAAAAGAATAAAAAAAATAGTTTGAATGCAGTTCTTACATGTGTCTGTTGAGCACGTGTCTCACACCAACTTTCATCTGTGGGATTTTTTGGCGTCTTTGTGTGACAAACTTTGAATAACTCTTTCTGTGTTACAGGCCAACCCAAGTCTTTTTCCTGCAAACAACATGCATATAATGTGATTATTAATCTCCAAAAGCTACTTATCAAAAAGGATAATTTTATTTAACTGAATTAAAAAAATATACCATTCTCTTCTTTCTAGTAAGCTGGCTAATGGACCCACCAGTGTGCAAAGAGCCGCCCTTATCCGATGCTCGAGCCTTCTTCCCGATCTCCCTTCTCTTAAGAAATTTTTCATCAGTTTTCCAGAAATTCAATAACTTGGCCCACATATCTGGCACCACAAAAGATGGAACTCTATTTTCTTCCCGACATTCAGAAAATAGGCCACTAAGCGCCTTCCCAGCTCTATATTTGAAGTTACTTTGAACTTTATTCTCATGCTCGGGAGCCCATACATAATATTTCTGCAATAAAAAATAGTTAAATATTTATTCTAGAAATGTGTAGCGAATTTAAATGTATATAATGTGAATTTAATTGAAAAATATTTTTACCCTAAATTCTATGAAGATCTGTCCTTGGATATTAAGTGGTATCGAACCCCAAGTCGGGTACATATCATTATAAAATGATCCGATGCAATTAAGGATTATTTTTGTCATTCCTTCATCCGGAAATAACCTGCAATACAAGATTAAACACTTGGAATATAAATTTGAAAATTAAAAAATTAAAAAATAAACATATAAAAAAAAAGATGTAATATAGTTGAATAATACCTATATCCTATAGGCTCGATGATGAGTCTCTGGGTATGGTCTCTATCGCCTGACTGTAAACCACCTAGCCGTGGACCATGTGCATCTGAGTGCTGGGTCATGGGAGTATTAGAACTCGAGCCACCGGAACCAAGACGAAGACCTGAAAGTCCAATTGATCCACTAGCAGCACTGGACTGACTAGTGCTGGCTGATGGCAAGGTAGACTGATGACCAAGATGGGAATAACCCTGTAGTGTTTGGTAACCCGAAGTGCGTACCATGACGGGCAAAGATATAGAATGACCAGAAAGTGGAGTCACGCGAGTAGAGGCATTATGTGACTGATGTACCGAGTGAGTAGCTGAAAGTGAGGCTCGTGGTGAGATATAAGCTCGCGGGGGCTCATCAGCTATCACGACCTCAATGGGTCTTTCAGAAGTATTGAGCTTTTTCTTCTTTTTTGGATTGACGGGTTTCTTTTGGTTAGCCTTGTTCTTATCTACCATCTATTAAAATGAAGGTGAAGTTAAAAGAAAAAACATAGAACTGTAAAGGAAAAACTCTTAAAATGAAAGTCCAGTTAAAAACAACAACTTAGAAATGCTCAGGTTACTAATATTTTGAACAATAAACTTAACAACAAACACAATGACCAAAATTGAACTTCAGACATGACTCTTGATTAAAGAACTATAATTGAAGATTACATTTTACAAATCTAAGAAGGCTGTAAATATTAAAAGAAATATCCTCTTTGGATTCAATAATTAAAAATAATGAATACAACATGCTAATTGCTATTCATCCTCTTCGGAAGTTTCGTCCCCATCTATCCATTCATTCTCTTCGGAAGTCTCCTCCTCAGTTGCCCATTCAACTTCTTCATCTGTTGATTCATCCTCCTCGACATTTGGTAATGTTTCTAACTCTTCTCTACTAACTTCTTCTAAAATGTGATCAGGATGCTCCAAGTTGGTTTCTAACTCAACGTCCACTTCTTGGTGAACAATTGCTATTTCATTTTGATAAGCAACATCCAACACATTCTCAACTTCCACCCGCCCCATAGGCTTAGTTTTGATTGCAACCCACCAATCAGACTTGTCCCTATGCAACGGATAAGGAGCATAGTACACTTGCTTAGCATTCTATGCAATAATAAAAGGATCATAAGCATGATAAGTCCTGGTGTGTTTGACTTCAATGATGTTATGTTGCTTAAGTTCTCTTGTACCTCTGTTTGGTTTTGGATCAAACCACTTGCATTGAAAAAGTACAATTCTTTTGATTGGCCAACCAGAATACTCCACCTCTAGAATCTCCTGTAGCACGCCAAAATAATCAACGTTCTCATTTTGGTTTCCATCGCCACCTTTAACCCAAACCCCACTATTGTTAGTTTTTCTATTCTTTGAGTATTCCTCCATGGCAAATTTAAAACCATTTACATTATATTGGGACATTGTATGAACTTTAATCGGTCCCCAAGAAATATCCTTGAAAAATTGATCAAATGTGGCGGCATTTTCTGAATTGTAGACCTATATATGGTTAGTAAATTAAAAATAGTGTTAGTAGAAGGAAGAGAACTATATGTTGTTGTTATTATGTATATATTATAACACTTACCCAATCAGTATACCATGTTGTAAATGACAAACACACTTGATCATGGCCATATAGCTCCACAAAATAACTGTAGTATCACATTAAAAATATAGTTAATTTTCTTAATGAAATTGTAGTTGAATATGTTGTGTAAGTATTTAATTTCCTTACTCTAAAAAAGGCTGGACTTCTGGGCAATTCAGCAAGACATGTAGCGCTGCAGATTTTTTCTCCTTTTTGGTAAGTATGCGCAATCTACGCCTTTTTGAACCCTTACCCGGCTGATTGAAGATTGATAATGGTTGTACTGCGGCATCAGACTTGGCATCAGCGTGTCGATTAGGTCTGTTTCTCAAGCACGACACTTGATCATCAAAGTAGTAACAACAAAAGTGGGTTGTTTCTCTAGCAAGATATGCTTCAACTATAGAGCCTTCCACCCTATTTTTGTATTTGACACTCCTTTTAGACTTGCCAATGGTGCTGTAAAATTTTACGTTAGATATGTATATAATTGAAGAAATAAGAATAAATGTGTTGTACTTACTTACAAATTTTTCGCTTTTGTTCCATTGTGAATGAATAACTGGCCTTGGGCTTAAGCAACTTCTCATTGGCAGACTCTTGTAAATGTAACTCTGGTCGTCTACAATGTTCCGGTAAGTCAAGTCTAGCCTTAATATTATCCTTTGTCTTGCCAGTTACATCCATTACAGTGTTGAACAAATTATCAAAATATTTTTTTCCAATATGCATGACATCAAGATTATGTCTGAGTAGATTATCCTTCCAATAAGGTAATTCCCAGAATATGCTCTGTTTAGTCCAATTATGCGCAACACCGTACCCATGGAATTTATACGGTGGTTCCTCGGTAATCTTTGGCAAATTTTGAACCCTCTCCCAAATATCATGACCCGTTAATATTGGCGGTGGACCATTGTGTTCAGTTTTATTCTTTCTAAATGCATATTTCATTCTCCTGAACTCATGATTAGGTGGCAAGAACCGACGGTGACAATCAAACCATGAAGTTTTTCGACCATGTTTTAATGTGAATGATTTAGTATCTTCCATGCAGTAGGGACAAGCTAACTTTCCAGCAGTCATCCACCCAGACAACATTCCATAGGCAGAAAAATCATTAATAGTCCACATTAAGGTAGCACGCAAGTTGAAATTTTGTTTACGAGAAATGTCCCATGTTTCAACCCCCACAGACCACAACAGTTTCAACTCATCAATCAAAGGTTGTAAGTACACATCGATCAGACCTTTTGGATTACGCGGGCCAGGAATAACACAATTCAGAAATATATATGGACTTGTCATACACATCTCAGATGGAAGATTATACGGTGTAATAAACACAGGCCAACATGAATATGGTGCAGCCCCAACTGAAAAAAGGGTGAAACCATCAGCACACAAACCCAACCTAACATTCCTTGGTTCAGCTGCAAAATCTGGATAAGTTCTATCAAATTGCTTCCAGGCCTCTCCGTCTGATGGATGACACATGACACCAGGTGGTCTTCTATTTTCACGGTGCCATCTCATATGAGGAGCAGAGCTATTTGATGCATACAACCTCTTCAACCTTGGTATAAGAGGTAAATAATGCATCGTCTTAAAAGCAATTTTCTTTCCACTAGAACCACACTTATAGCGAGGGTGTCCACAGAACTTACATGACTCTATATTGACATCCTCCTTAAAGTATAACATGCAACCATTTTCACAACAATCAATTCTGATCGAGGAGAGCCCTAACTTTGAAACCAATCTCTTTGCCTTATAGTAAGAATCAGGAACCTCTATATTGGAGTCAACTAATTCATTCATAAGGTCTATCATAGAGTCCATTGTTCCTTGAGCAACATTCCAATCAGATTTGATACTTAACAATCTAACTGCAACAGACAATTGAGAGTGCGGACTCCCCTCAAAGAAAGGACGACTAGCATCACGCAATTGTTCATAAAAATTGTGTGCTTCTTCATTGGGAGGTTCTTCTACATTTTCCCCAAATTCAAAATCAGAATGCATCCCAAAAGCATCATGAATCATATCCGGCATTCTAGCATCTTGGACATAATTATGTTCCTCAGATCTACTACTTTCACCAACAACAAAGTTACTAAACCTATTAATGTTACTATCAACTTCACCATGACTAGTCCAAACTGTATATCCTGGTTTAAAACCCTTGACCATAAGATGCATAGAAACATTCTCTGTTGTTTGATATCTCACGTTGCTACAGTTAATACAAGGACACCTAATCAACTTTGAAGTTAAAAAAGGCTCAAGTGTCTTTGCATGATTTATAAAACGAGTGACACCTTCTGCAAATTCCGGAATCATACCCGCTCGACCAGGATTGTTTCTATTATACATCCAACTACGATCAGGTTCCATCTACACAAACAATAAATCAAACTAGAGCTTAATTAAATCACATTTGCACTAATTCCAATAACTAAATCACATTAATACACATTAATTTCAACTAACAACTAACTACACTTTACTTATTTTAAGTCACTAGTTTAAAATTTTAACTTACTACACTTCACAATTTCAAGTCACTAGTTCAAAATTTCAACTAACAACTAACTACACTATACTTATTTTAAGTCACTAATTCAAAATTTTAACTTAATACAAACTACACTTTAATTATTTTAAGTCACTAGTTTAAAATTTTAACTTACTACACTTCACAATTTCAAGTCACTAGTTCAAAATTTCAACTAACAACTAACTACACTATACTTATTTTAAGTCACTAGTTCAAAATTTTAACTTAATACACTTCATTATTTTAAGTCACTAGTTCAAAATTTCAACTTACTAAACTTCACAATTTTAAGTCACTAGTTCACAATTCCAACTAACAACTAACTACACTTTACTTATTTTAAGTCACTAATTCAAAATTTTAACTTACTACACTTCACAATTTCAAGTCACTAGTTCAAAATTTCAACTAACAACTAACTACACTATACTTATTTTAAGTCACTAGTTCAAAATTTTAACTTAATACACTTAACTATTTTAAGTCACTAGTTACAAATTTCAACTTACTAAACCTCATAATTTTAAGTCACTAGTTCACAATTCCAACTAACAACTAACTACACTTTACATATTTTAAGTCACTAGTTCAAAATTTTAACTTACTACACTTCACAATTTCAAGTCACTAGTTCAAAATTTCAACTAACAACTAACTACACTATACTTATTTTAAGTCACTAGTTCAAAATTTTAACTTAATACAAACTACACTTTAATTATTTTAAGTCACTAGTTTAAAATTTTAACTTACTACACTTCACAATTTCAAGTCACTAGTTCAAAATTTCAACTAACAACTAACTACACTATACTTATTTTAAGTCATTAGTTCAAAATTTTAACTTAATACACTTCACTATTTTAAGTCACTAGTTCAAAATTTCAACTAACAACTAACCACACTTTACTTATTTTAAGTCACTATTTCACAATTTTAACTAACAACTAACTACACTTTAATTATTTTAAGTCACTAGTTTATTTTAACTTACTACACTTCACAATTTCAAGTCACTAGTTCAAAATTTCAACTAACAACTAACTACACTATACTTATTTTAAGTCACTAGTTCAAAATTTTAACTTAATACACTTCACTATTTTAAGTCACTAGTTCAAAATTTCAACTTACTAAACTTCACAATTTTAAGTCACTAGTTCACAATTCCAACTAACAACTAACTACACTTTACTTATTTTAAGTCTCTAGTTCAAAATTTCAACTTACTAAACTTCACAATTTTAAGTCACTAGTTCACAATTCCAACTAACAACTAACTACACTATACTTATTTTAAGTCACTAGTTCAAAATTTTAACTTAATACACTTCACTATTTTAAGTCACTAGTTCAAAATTTCAACTTACTAAATTTCACAATTTTAAGTCACTAGTTCACAATTCCAACTAACAACTAACTACACTTTACTTATTTTAAGTCACTAGTTCAAAATTTCAACTTACTAAACTTCACAATTTTAAGTCACTAGTTTAAAATTTTAACTTACTACACTTCACTATTTTAAGTCACTAGTTCAAATTTTAACTTAATAAACTTCATTATTTTAAGTCACTAGTTCAAAATTTCAACTAACAACTAACTACACTTTACTTATTTTAAGTCACTAGTTCACAATTTCAACTTAATGCAAACTATCATTTACTTATTTTAAGTCACTAGTTCAAAATTTTAACTTAATACAAACTACACGTTACTTATTTTAAGTCACTAGTTCAAAATTTTAACTTAATACAAACTACATTTTACTTATTTTAAGTCACTAGTTCAAAATTTTAACTTACTACACTTCACAATCTTAAGTCATTAGTTCAAAATTTCAACTAACAACTAACTACACTTTACTTATTTTAAGTCACTAGTTCAAAATTTTAACTTAATCCACTTCATTATTTTAAGTCACTAGTTCAAAATTTCAATTAACAACTAACTACACTTTACCTATTTTAAGTCACTAGTTCACAATTTCAACTTACTAAATTTCACAATTTTAAGTCACTAGTTCATATTTTCAGTTTATATGCATGATAATGATGTGCCAAACACAATCAGTAGCCCAATGGCTCACAAATAAACCTATCGGCCCTGCACAGGCTCCAATCGCTCTACAACATACATAACCAGCTCTATAATCGAGATATCGATGTCCGAGACTCATGGACATTCCCAAATAACCCACCATCTATGGTCCAGAGGCATAATCAAGGCCACACAGGGCCACAAGGGTAATACTACCAACTAAAACGAATACTACAACCATAAAGCGGACAAGGTCTGGGATGCAAAGCTAATAAAATCCAACCCAAGGATGCTAATTAGTATTAAGTGTCAACACTAGATGGACACAAATTGATCTTGCAAGAAAATCAATTTTGTCATCAATAGGATCAACTAGTCTTGACACTTACTAATTGATGTGACGCTAATTTATGTCACTTTCGACTCCTTTTTACTAAGAACAATCGTACGTTTTCAAGCAACCGTTGTTGTTTTTGATGTTTTTGTGTTGTATTTGTAGGAAATGGAAACAAACACGGAAACGGAAGAAAATACGCGAAAAACAACATTCTGCCTAAGAGTGACGGCCTGAGTGACGGCCCGTCACAAGGCTGACGGTCCGTCACTGGGACCGTCAACTTAAGGCAGTGTTGCTGCCTAGCAGTGACGGCCCAGGTGACGGTCCGTCACTGCCTTGACGGTCCGTCAAGCCTGGCCGTCACGCTAAGGCAGTAGCACTGGTCGGCGACCCGCGTTTTGGGGATTCCTAGCCCGTTTTGGATTTGGTTTCTTTGGCTCCTATAAATACCCTATGTTAGGTTTATGTTAATAATTATTCACCCATTAGTTTAAACACATTTTGAATTAGTTTTTGGGAGCAAGAACACGTTTCTTGAATTAACATTCGTGTTCTTGATTCGTTCTTGAGTTCTTGGTTTCTTTTGTCCTTGGATACTTGAAGATTGTCCTCAATATATTGTAAGGATCTCGTTTCTTTATTATTTTATGAACATGACTTTCTTCTTTTCATCTTCAAGCATGAGTAACTAAAACTCCCGCAACTAGGGTTGTGGGAGCCATGGCAAACGTAGTAATATAGATTCCGGGTAGCATTGGGTTCAATATATGTATTGTCACGTTGTTAATCATACTTTATGTCACGTTTTCTAGTGGTTGCAAACATTAGAACATGCCTAGGTTTAATTTGCTTGAGTAAAGAGATTAAAACCGGGAAAAATTGATTAACGACAAGGATTCGAGACTACCAACTCTCGTCTTAGAGATTAATGCCGTAACTGGATTAGTCTACTTGATGTTAAGATTGAGAGCTAAAAAGCACATCTTTTTGAGATCGAAAGAAGATAAAAGGAAATTTGTTTATTTGGTCGAGAGACGTTTAGACGATACAATAGACGCAATCACATCGTGACACGCATATAGAAAGAACCCGGTTAAGCCTAGAATCGATATTGTTAAAACGCCATGGTGAACACATCCCTAGTTCATCCTCTCATACTGATTTAAACTCCTACGTTTATTATTGTTTTGTTTACAATTTGATTACAAAACCCCCCTTTTTATTTATCGGAAATAATTGATCACTAGTCATCTACTTCACCAAAGTCTTAATCTTCACCATATTCTCTGTGGGATTCGACCCCAACCTTGTTGGGTTCTTTACTTGACAACGATCGCTTACGCTTCATTAATTTGAGGTGTAGTTTGAGCGTTATCAAAAAATGGCGCCGTTGCCGGGGAATACGGTTTTTGATTAAGTCTAGTGTGTTTATTTGACTCTTAGTCATTCTGGGGTGTCTTGATGAAGTCTGAGTAATCAAGACACCCGCGTCGTGCCGCGACGTTAAATCAGGCGCTGTATGGGAGGAAACCCATAAATTGTTGTTGTATTATAGTCTAATTAATTCGTGGGGAAACCTGTGAGTCACCACCGAGGGTTTTTGTTGCCGATTTCTTTTCCCTCCGGTGTGCTATCTAGTAGAACCGGCATGTTTAGGTTATTTTAATTTTTTTTTTTAGTTTCTATAGCAAGCATGCGTTGTTCTTGTCTAAAAACGAGGCCCTTTAAAAATTTTCTGGTTTTGAGCTTATATTGAAACAATTGACTGTATGGATCCTTGTATGTCATTGTGTGAATATGATTTGAATGAGTATGCTTAAGCCGAGCGGGTGTTTGATAGTTGGTAGCGATATAGTTTCTTGGTGCTAAGAGTGTGTGAGATTAATTGTTATAAATTCTTACTCTGTGCATGCATCTAGAACTTGCCCGGTCTATTTTGTTATGTTTGAAGTTGGTTGCTTAGGAAAGGATCGCAGGCCCTTTTTGATGCAGTCCACTTAGCCTATATGACCGCCCAAATACAAATAATCCCTTTTGATCCCTGTTTGAGCCGTAATTGACCTTATTCTTTCAATAACCTGTCACCATTCCTGTTTAACTTTGAATCCCTATCTTGGCCCTGGTCCTTCTTTGGACATCGTGCACCTCAACGTAGGCAAAACAACCTAAGTTGAGGGCGGCTACTATAGAGGTAAACCCTGTTTTGGCCCTGGTCCTACCAATGGACATTGTGCACCTTGACGTAGGCAATCAGCCTAAGTTGAGGGTGGCTACTACAGTGGTAAAGGAGAAGAAAAAAAGAGGATGGAGATGATTGTTGTTGAATAGAATGAAAATCCGGGTGTGTGCCTAAGAGATGAAAAAGATCGAAAAAGAAATAAAAAAAAATTGTCAAAATAAAGAGGACGCACCTGTAGCTAGAAAGAAGGAAATATAAAGGTGAATAAGGATGGACAAAGTAAGTTATGTGGTAATAAGACGTCGGTAGTTCCAAGGAGGGCTTAGTCACTAACCCCTAAATGTATCCTACCTGCACCCGAAGCCTCATTACAAGCCTAAACAAGTCTTGTAGTGATCCTGAGCGGCTTTCTGAAGAACTGAAATAGAATAGTAAGGGCAAGCCTATGGTATCGCATGTGCATTGTTTGAAGTCGTTTGTGAGTGTGAGCGTCTTACCTAGTCCCAAATCTTGTGTGTGGGATTTCTTTGTGGTGAGGGCACCAAGATGTCTATATTGTCTATTGATTGTTAGGATAGCTACGCGTGTGTATGCATAATATACTATCATATCGGAATGACATATTTGGATCCTTGCAAGTTAGTGTTTCATACATTCGTGTGTTACAAGGGAGCATGATTTAATTGAATAAGTTTGAATGAACATGAGTTGCTATAGACATGAGTTCTTGTTCTTAGTTGAGTCGTTTGATTGTTTTATGTCATGTTGCTTGAGGACAAGCGAACGTTTTAAGTTGAGGGTGTTGATGTGACGCCAAATTACGTCACTTTCGACTCCTTTTTACTAAGAACAATCGTACGTTTTCAAGCAACCATTGTTGTTTTTGATGTTTTTATGTTGTATTTGTAGGAAATGGAAACAAACACGGGAACGGACGGAAATACGCGAAAAAGAGCAATCTGCCTAAGTGTGACGGCCTGAGTGACGGCCCGTCACACATGTGACGGTCCGTCACTGGGACCGTCACTCCAAGGCAGCAAAGGGGCAGTGCCACTGCCTAAGGCTGACGGTCCAGGCGATGGTCCGTCAAGGCAGTGACGGTCCGTCAGCCTGACCGTCACGCTAAGGCAGTAGCTTAAGTCGGCGACCCGCGTTTTGGGGATTCCTAGCCCGTTTTGGATTTGGTTTCTTTGACTCCTATAAATACCCTATGATAGGTTTATGTAATGAAGAATTCTCCCATTAGTTTAAACACGTTTTTGGTTGGTTTTTGAGAACAACAACACGGTTCATTCTCTTGAATTCGTGTCTTGATTCGTTCGTGAGTTCTTGGTGTTCTTGTTCGTGGATATTGGAAGATTGATTATTTTCATTATATTGTAAGACTTTTCTTCCTTTTATGATGAATACACAACTATTTTGAGTAACTAAAACTCCCGCAACTAGGGTTGTGGGAGCCATGGCAAACGTAGCAATATAGATTCCGGGTAGCATTGGGTTCGATATATGTATTGTCACGTTGTTAATCATACTTTATGTCACGTTTTCTAGTGGTTGCAAACATTAGAACATGCCTAGGTTTAATTTGCTTGAGTAAAGAGATTAAAATCGGGAAACTTGATTAACAACAAGGATTCGAGACTACTAACTCTCGTCTAAAGATTAATGCTGTAACTAGATTAATCTACTTGATGTTTAGGATTGAGATCTAAAAAGCACATCTTTTCGAGGTCGAGAGAATAGAAAAGGAAATTTGTTTATTTGGTCGAGAGACATTTAGACGATACCATTACTTCAATCACATCGTGACACGCATATAAAAAGAACCCGATTAAGCCTAGAATCGACATTGTTACCAACGCCATGGTAAACACTTCCCTAGTTCATTCTCCTACTGATTATTTCTCATACATTATTTCT
>QJPP01003393.1:0-34741 GCA_003996215.1 Jaltomata sinuosa | reverse complement strand
AATATATATATTTTTGTCCTCACATCAACACCCCACACTTAGACTCTTGTTCGTCCTCGAGAAAGCATTAGCGCTCATCTAAAAAAACTAGAAATACCACCACTTTGATTGATACAAACAATTAGGCCATGTAACAAATCACAACATCAAGTACACTTCTCGATCATTATGCAAGATATACAACAAAACAAACTTCTGACCTCCTAACCTCAAAGACGGACTTTAACTTATCTATTAAGTTTGCTCACCTACTCTATCAACGAAAGCTAATAAAATCACCTATCTATTATGAAACAAGTGCCCTCACAAGAAAAAATAGTCCACACACTCAATTTAAAGAATCGAATATAAATTAAGGACTTAGCATCAAAGAACAACTCTCACACTCACAAAAGAATTCACATGTATGCACAAAGAACCACAGGCTTGCCCATTATGTACATATCCACTAATTAAGCATGCTCGAATAGAATCAAATAGGACTTTTACGGGTTGTGATGGTGGCTAGGGGACGCGTAGGAAACTATATAATAGTGACTTATACTTCCCTAAGCACTTTGCTCTTTTTGAACTTCATCACCCATTTTTTCCACTTTTTTTAACCCTCTCTTCAATGATTTTCACTAGTAATTCTCATCATTTCAAGAATGCTTCAATCATTTTTTTTCAAGAAGTTTTCTCTTCTTTTTTTCATGTCACATTCTTTTCTAAGAGGTCCTTTTCATCACTTTGTAGCTATCATTAGTCACCTTTTTCACTCAATCATCCATTTTATTCAAATTTAACAATTTTATCATAGTCGATGCTACAGTTCTTAAGGAAATAGGATGCAAAAACTAGGGATTCAATAAAAGGATCAAAGCAAAAAAATACGGCTACCAAATGAAAGACTACAGGATCAAAGGGGATAACTAGTGATATAATATCTGAAAAGGCTAAAATTCACAAGATATATCAATGAACGCCTATATCATTTTTTAAACAGAGCAATGCTTTTTATTTCTCTTCAATAACATGCAGAACAAGTTTTAGACTAGGATGCAAAACATGGAATATACAATAAATCCTCACCTCTCGTGGCACAAGTCTCAATCAAGATGGATCAATTCTACTTCTAAGATAGAAAAGGTCATAGAAAACTACAAAATAAGAATAAGCTATATACAAAGTCACTACCTTGAGCCTAGGTGTCAAAAAGTCTGCTATTTTATTTCATACTCAAGCACTCACAGAAAAATACTACTCAAACTCAGGCCTAAATATACTAGTATCAAACAGGTCAAAAGGGGTCTTTTCTTTTCTCTCCAAAAAAATATTTCTAAAAATATAAATAAAAAATATTTCTAAAAATATAAATAAAAATTATTTTAAATTTTTTTTACCCGGTTCAAAGGGCTCCCCCTCGAAAAAGAATTGAGGCCATCAGGAAAACCAAGGGATGGATAAAATATGCCACTAACAAAAACTAAAAAAAAGGGAAATAAAATATATATAAAAAAATCTTTTTGTCTTTTTTTGTTCAAATAAAATGAAATCCTATGACATACTCACCCTTAACTTACAATTATCGAAAGATTTTCCACCCCACACTTAAAATTATGCTTTGTCCCCAAAGCAATTTATAGAAGAAGAAGAAGAAGAAGAAGAAGAAGAAGAAGAAGAAGAAGAAGAAGAAGAAGAAGAAGAAGAAGAAGAAGAAGAAGAAGAAGAAGAAGAAGAAGGAGAAGAAGAAGAAGAAGGAGGAGGAAGAGGCAGAGGCAGAGGAAGAAGAAGAGGAAGAATAAGAAGAAGGAAGAAGAAGAGGAAGAATAAGAAGAAGAAGAAGAAGAAGAAGAAGAAGAAGAAGAAGAAGAAGAAGAAGAAGAAGAAGAAGAAGAAGAAGAAGAAGAAGAAGAAGAAGAAGAAGGAGGAGGAGGAGGAGGAGGAGAAGGATAAGAAGGAGAAGAAGGAGAAGGAGAAGAAGGAGAAAAAGGAGAAGAAGGAGAAGAAGAAGAAGAAGAAGAAGGAGTAGGGTGAGAGATACTCTATGAGGCCCTCTAGGGCCTAGCTAACAACATGATTTATCGTAATTTTTAATCAAGGGCCGCGCGATCCAACATTTAAGCTCAACCATGTTCTTTAGCTTCAAATTTAGTTACTCAGACTTACCCTAATCGGCGCAAAAACTAAAAAAGAAAATAAACAAAAAAATATAACACTCTAAAAAGAAAAATAAGAAGCTATAAATTGGGTTACCTCCCAATAAGCACCTGATTTAGTGTCGCGGCACGACACCATCAAGTGAATTATTTTTCCTTCCATTTAGAACTTATGAATTGCACTCCTAATTCTTTTATAATTTTTTTCCATACTCAAGGGGCGGTGGTATAAATATAAAGGTCTCAAGTATTAGATATCGAATTTCGTACTTTTTGGACCTTAAGTGAGTAATGTAATTCTCTGACTTTGACACAATAAATTCAATAATATAGACACATTGTTCCTCCTTCTTACACTCTCTCATAAGTTCATATGTCTTGATTAATAACTCACCATCTAAACATAATGTAGAAAAATGAATGGAATGGGGTCCAAGGCATCCTAACTTTTGTATTATTATTTACATTCTCATATTCACACACACTAGTGTCATTAAAAATAATTTTATCTACTTCTTCTTATATCTCTAGTGTACTCTTCTCAACATTGACAACATCAATAAATGTATGGTCTAGTAGTTGTTCCTCTAATTTTAGCTCCACAACTTGGCTTATAAGCATCTTTTCTTCATCACACAATTCATAACTAAATGATTGGGCGTCAAACGCATCAACTTTTGCAGTCAACTCTTCTTTCACGTTGAGAATATCCAACATAAACTTATACTCCTCAAAATTGAGCCTAGTATTTCTTTTTATCATAATTCTTATCAAATGTTTACTTCTCTCATGGATAACCTCAACTGCATCTACTAATATTCTAAAAGGACTGATACCATCAGAACCACAAGAATTACAAGAACACCTGTCACTCCATACTTTCAGATGTTATCTCAAGAAGAGTCATAAAATAAAAAAAAATTGTAAAAAAAATAATAAAAAAATATATATAAAAAAAACTACAAATAAAAATAAGCACTAAAGAAAATTTCTAAATCGTATTCTCCGACAACAGTGCCAAAATTTGATACGCCCAAATTATACCTCTATTATGAAGTATAAAGCGGTCGTTGTCAAATATAGAATCTAACTAAGGTTAGGATCGATCCAACGAGGAATATGAAAGAAATACATCAGTAGTGAATATTTAATCGGTCGTCTTTATTTCAAGGGAGGTTTGTGACAAAAGTAAGGATAGGAATTATTAATAATTTAATATTTAATTGTGTTAAAAGAATTAAAGGTAACTAGGACTGTGTTCACCATAATTTTACAACTTAGTAGGTATACGCAATTAATGATCTATTCTGGTGCTTAGCATGCAAGATCGGTAAGTTATGTTCAACTAAATGGTTGGTCCCCTAGATAGAAGAATTTCACCACGTGCCTTGGTCTGGTCGCGAGTGTATGTTTTACTAACCCTTACCTTTGATCCCAAATTAGCTATTCCCGGATAAGATCAAGCTATTAGATGAGGGTTGGTAGCCTTAAATCTCCGTTGTGAACAACCCTTTTCCCACTCGTTACCTCCTTGGTCCGAAAAGTAAGAATAAGGTGAGTTCTAACATTTGCAACCGTTAAAAAGCAATCAAAGCGAAGGGAAGAACAATACATGGATAAACATCGCCCTACAATCATTAACTATTTAACCTACGTTTGTTAATTCATCATGGTCCCCATAATCCTATTTATGATATTTAGCTACTCATGCTTGTAAGAATCATACAATAGTACATAATAAAAGACTTGTATTAACCATGAAAATTACTTCAAAGTAGCAAAGTAATTCATGAACACAAATAAATAATAAAGAAGAAAAATAGAATAAACCAAAATTTTCTGGCCTCCACGACAGTTCTTAACTCTTCCTAGCTTACAAAGTTAAAAGTGAAAAAAGGATATCGGTCCTCTTAAAAATTATTCTTATGGACTATTTATAGATGTAATGACCCTTCCGGTCATTTATGCGTTTTTGCTTTTTCTTGTACCGTTAGAGTTTGCCTGTAGCGGCTCCAAGTCATTTATGGCTTGTTGGGACCAATAGTTTGGTGCCCAGGCCATTTGTTTGGTCTTTTTGGCCGTTCCTTGTTTTAGAGCTTTAAGCTTTTGAAATCATTGACTTCAATCAACATTCTTGGTAAACGTACTCAGAATTGAATTCCAACAGTTCTGTTAGCTCCAGAGCGTGGACTTTAGTCTAGAGGGATCTTTGGTCATGATCTGGGAGCTTTTAAGCTTGGAATTCTCTCTCATTCTGTGTTTTCAGGCTAGTTGGGCTTGTTGGGTTGACTTTGGTCAACATTCGGAGAAGACGGCCTCAGATAGAAATTATGTCAGCGTCGTTAGCTTTGAAATGCCGAGTTTGTGTTAGTTAGTTGGTTGGTTTGGGTTCCAGATAAGTCAAGCTCATTTTGGGTGTTTGGTTGGCATTAGCGAGTGTTGACTTGGGTCAACATTCTTCCGAAACGACCTCTTATGGAAGTTTCGTCAATTTTGTTAAGTCCGGAATGTTGTTTCCACACTAATAGCACTATTTGTTTTGGAGTATCGAGTTCTGATTGTGCCCGGAATTCCCCGTAGAAGTTTTGGTTGTTGCTGGGTTTTCTGGTTCTGGTGGCCTTCAGCGTGATCGCGCTCCTTTAGCGTGATAGATCTGGCCTATGATTTCCCCTTCAGCGCAATCGCGCTGTTTTAGCGCGATAGCGCTGACCAGCGACCATCAGCTATAAAATTCTTTGGCCTTCATTTTTCCAGCATTGTTCCTCATACTTTTCCAACTCTAAAACACAAATTATCTCTACCAAATTTCTCCAAATTAGTTCTTGAACTTAGGGAATCATTTTCTTATCAAAAATCCGCGCTTCCTCGATGTTTGGTAAGTCTTCTTCCCCAACCTTTTCTTCTCTTGTTTACCTAAATTCACCATTGTTGTTTGTTCTTAAAGCTAGGAATTCCTTGTAGAATCTGCCCTATTGAGCTTTTCATGATCAAGGATTCGGATTTCTCACTTCCTTAGCTCGTCTTCTCGTGGTGGTAGGTCCCTTTGATTAATTTCCGGAATTAATTCTTGAAATTCCTCTTTTATTTCTTTGCTTGAGCGGTCTGTTTTGGAGCCTCATTTCGTGTCTGTTTCTGCTCAAATTTTGAGCATGTGCTCCTAGAATGGTAGGGAACACTTTGGTGTTTTTCATTTTTGGATATGGGTTACGGGGCCCACAGGCCTATTTGTGACCCGGATTTCGACCCGGTTATGTTTATGGAATTATAGGTATCGTTAGTCTTATTTTGATGTGTAGATTGTTGTTTTGATATTAGTTTTGCAAATTGGAGCTTCTTGGAGCAGTTCGAGCCTGGACGATGTCATCCCCATAGCTGTTCGTCAAACGACAGGTAGGTTATGACTTTCCCTACCTACACTCAGGGTATATAACCTATAATTGCATTTATTAGCATCCTTAGGTGGGTTGTTTTAGGTTGGTAACCCAGACCTTGCCCGTCTTTTCTGTCCGTTTATTTCATATACTGATTGTAGTATTCGTGTAATATTGTATATTACCCTTGTGGTCCTGTGTGGCCTTGTATTGACTCTGGAGCATAGATGGTGGGTTATTAAGGAATGTCCGCGAGTCCCGAACATAGAGATATCCTTTTAGGATGGTTATATTTGCTGAGTAGCTGTGGAGCCTGTGCAGGGCTGGTTGGAATGTTTGTGAGCCATTGGGCTAATTTATATTTGTGTGCGAGCATATCATCCTTGAAAAAGGTTTTCCCTGCATATTTTACTTCAATTTTGGCTGCGATCCACTACAGATGGTTTTTCCTAAAGATGTATGGCCTCGGGGGACCGCTTTTGATATAATCTAATGATGACATGAGATTTTGGATGATTTTGCACTGATTTCCTATTGATACTAGGCTCTGTCGGGCAGAGCACTAGCTCTGATTTCCTACTAATACTAGGCCCTGCTGGGAAGAGCACTAGACTTGATTTCCTACTGATACTAGGCTCTGCTGGGCAGAGAACTAGGCCTGATTTCTTACTGATTTAGACCTGGATACGCTCTGGGCACCCTTTTAGAGGGTTATTGAGACTTTTATCACTGATTTAGACCCGAGTATATTTCGGGCACCCTTTGAGAGGGTCTTTTGAGATTACTACTACTGTTTTAGACCTGGTTCAATTCTGGGCATGCATTCCGAGGCTCTATTTCTCTGAGATTTCATGTTTGTTACTGTGTGTGGTCTGGAACCTCCATGGACCCTACCATTCCAGGACTTGGCCAAAGGGCCGAGCGTGCCGGAGGAGGGGTATGTGATGTTGGATAGTGTATAGCGGGTATGTCCCACCATAGGTCCTCCTACTGAAGTGTCGAGGGGAGGTGCATACAGTGTTACTATTACAGATTCCATCATTAACATCATCATTCATATTTCACTCGGATTCCACCCTTGTTTGTTGTATGTTCAGTGTACACTCTGGTTGTATGGGCGGCCGGAGGGTTTGTTTTCTCTTGATTGCATTCCTCGGTTGTATGGGTGACCGTTGGGACTGTAGGTAGTTTAGATTACTCTTATCGCTTTATGGAGCTGCTTATGGTCCTTGTTCTTAGTGATTTAGCGGTTATTAGACTGTTGAGGCTCCGATTGTGGGATTTTGATTATTAAGAGGGCTAGGAAGTCCTATCTTATTGAGGCACTTTTGTGTGGCCTTCTGAGAAGATTGTGAGTTTCTCATTCCATTCTTATCAGGATTTGAGTAGTATTTCTCGGTTATTGTGGGTTAGTTATTTCATCCTAGGGTTGTACTTGAGAGGTGTATTCCTTTTTATGCTATCTTGAAGTTGGATGGGTGTTATGATTTCCTTATGCTTGTTGATTCCGTCATAAGTATGCTAGGCTGCTTTCCTTCTTTTCCTTTTACTTGATATTACCCGTATACCGCCATTGTTCTCAACTCTCCCTCTTTATTTACTTATATTGTTGTGCAAGGACTCCAGGTGAGTTCTTCTTCCCTTCACCTGTGATTCTGTGTGTTTATATCTTCTGTGTTAGTATTGTATGCTTATAACTCTTGGTTGTCTATTCTCCTTGCTAGTTCCTTGTGCTTTCTCTATTGCTTCCGTGACTGCTTTCTTGCTATCTGCTACTTACTATTTTTATATCTTATATGCTCTCAGTCGGCCGATGATGCCTACAGAGTAACCATTGTCTTAGTGCTCATACTACACTTCTGCATCTTTCAGGTGAAGATATTAGTTGAGCTTTCATCGTTGATCGCGTTGGAGACTCGTGCAGCTTTTGGGAGGTTCAAGACTAGGGTGAGCGCCTGACGGTTGGGGCTTATCTATATCTCATCTTTTGTACTGATACGCTTTGTATATTCGGATACAGTTGTACATATCTGTTGTTACTTCAAGTACTTGTAGTTTATTAGAAGCTTCTGTACTATCGATACCAAGTCTTAGGGTTGGTCTAGTTTTCTTATGTATATATTCGGGTTATTTGCTTCCGCATTGTCTATCATTACATTCTCCTTCCTCTTATTTCCACTTATTATGCGTTTTGGTTAGGTAGTAGCCCATTACTAACCATTCCAAGCTACGGGGATTGGTTCGCTTACTAGGGGGTTGTAGGTGCCATCATTCCCCTTAGAAATAGGGTCGTGACAGCTTGGTATCAGAGCTCTAGGTTCACCGGTGTGATGGTAAAGAAGCAAGTGTCTACGTAGAGTCTCGCGGATCGGTATGATGATGTATGTATCCTATCTGTGGGAGGCTACAGGGCATTGTTAGGAAAAGTTTCATCTTCTTGGCTCATTGCCGTGTATCTTGGCTCCACTGACTTCTAAACTTCAGTTGTTTCGTTCCTTCTCAGATGCCTAAGATGAGTTTGACAATGGGTGATGTCAAGGCTTTTGTGCCTGTTGCGTCAGTGCTTCCATCAGCGCCAAGACGTCAAAATGAGAGTATACCGCATCAGATAGGGTGTGGGTTCAGCCCAGCCTCCGATTAAATTCATAGCTACTCCAGTTCTTCAAGACACCGTGGCTAGGACTATAAGTCCTCTGGTGGGTGTTTCAGTAGCCGGTTCTATAAGCAGTGCTTCAGCTAGGGTTAATCTACCAATTCTTCAGCAAGGTTTTATGTCGGTATTATAGTACGAGGCGAGATTTCATGAGATGATTAGGCGTACTGCTAGGACTATGCCTTCAGAGTTTGATAGAGTTCAGAGCTTTGTTGGGGATTTGATTTAACCATTCCGTTGGCGACTGAAAATTTGGTGACAACTGAGACTACCTTCCTTCAGGTAGTGGACCATGCTTGGTCTATCGAGGGTTTATGTCATGAAGCTTATGGAGGTAGTGCTAAGAAACATCGTCGCCAGGATAGTTTCCTAGGTTCTCATACTCGAGGTAGGGGATTCTCCACCAGAGATAGGTTCCATTGCTTCTTATCTAACAGGAAAATTTCAGTTGCTCCACACATTCCAAAGAGTGGTTGTGTAGGGTATGTTGTGCAGAGTAGGCAGGGCACGGATCAGATTCTTCGAGATTTGCCTTCAGAGTGTGCAGGCCATGGTGGCCAGTCATGTCCAGTAGGATCATCCCATTAGTCTCCACTTGGTGAGATTTGTTATTAGTGTAGGGAGCATGGGCACTTAGTTAGGGATTATCCCGCGATTCCTCCTTCTAGTCAGCAGGGTCAAGAGGTGTTATCTCCTAGGGCGTCAGTGCCACCGACCAGAGGTAGGGCACAAGGTTGCGGGGGTGGTCCTCAGATGGTTAGAGGTGGCTTTCAGCCGGGTGGTTCAGGTATCCGTCTAGAGTCAAAAGACACCATGCGTCAGAGTAGAGCTTCGTTGGGTTGCTATAGTTATGGGGTGATAGGACATTATGCTAGAGATTGTCCTCGTAGAGGGATGACAGAGCTTTTAGCTTTGACTACTCCGGCTATGGTTAGACACCATCAGTCTGATGCTCCTCTTAATAGGCCAGAAGTAGAGGTTATTGACATCATTGCTCCAGGTAAGGCTCTTGTTACCTTCATCTTGTGATAGTAATGCCCGCGTTGCTATTCCTTCTCTTCTATCATTTAATTACTTATATGGCTACCTGCTACTTGTTTAGTTGTTTGATTTTCAGATTGTAGATTTTATGCGTTGTTCTCGTGGTAGTTTATTCCTTAGTAGTGGATGGGGGTGAGTTTTTCTTGCGAGGTGTTTTCCCGGAGTCATTGCTCGTTGGTAGTTCTTGTTAGTCTCTTTTCTGGGTGTTTTGCCTCTGGTTTCGTTGTGTCTCTAGGCTTGTGCTGAGTCTTCCTTTTTGAGCGGTCCTAGAAGGTTGATTGCCTAGCATGTTACCTAGCTTTTTCTAGAGGTTCTGGTATTTGTTCGATGTGATACCAGTAGTTGTGCCAGAGTTGAGATTTTGTCTTATGTTAGGAGATATTGGTTATGCTAGCGTGCCTTGATCATTTTGGTTTTCTCGAGTGTTTAGAGTTGAAACTATTTATTGGTTGGTTTAGGAGTTTGGCAGGTATGTGGGTTGTTCCCATAGTCTCCTTCAGTTTCTTCTCAGGTTGGGTTGTCTTATCGTTTTCCATGGATCCAGTCGGAATGAATTTCGATCATAGTTCTCTGGATGAGCTTTTGATTTTGGCATTGTGATTGAGTTTGACTTTGGAATTTTCAACTAAGTGTTGATAGTAGCCTCGTGGTTGAGTGGTACTCGTAGCATTTTGGGTGAGTTGGGCATCCGACCCATTCTTCTCCTACTTTAATAAGTTTGGCAATATAGATGTGAGAACTAAGTTGAAAAAGGAGGGAGATGACTCTTTGTTCGTGCTTGTGTGTTTCAGTAGTTCACTGAGATGACAACGAAGGTTTGCTTGGGTATGGGTTGGTGACTTGATTCGAACGACTACAGATTGTAGTAGCTTCTCTTTTGATTGGTTTGAGGTTTCAATAACAGCTATGGATTTGACAATTTTCATATTCAAGCCTAGTTGGCTTCGGTTCCTATGGATTCACTGGAAGCATATGGGTTCGATAGAGGCAGTGGTTGGTAAATCGGGGTTTGCTTTCATAATCATGGCTTGGCAGGTTACTTCAGATGGTTTGTGACAGTTTCTTTTTGGTTTCAGCATCCTAGTGTCAGGAGGCAGTGGGTGCAGGCAACTTAGCTTCTTTACTTTAGTTTTGGATGGGGCTATTGGCCTTGAAAACCTAGTCCTCGGCTAATCTCTATTTTAGGCTGGATAATCCTGATTTCAGCGGTGCTCTTCAAGGTATGAAATTTCTCCCATCTTGTCTGGACAGATGCAGTGGCATAAGTTACAGAATTAGCGGTGATGTATTGTTCATGGTCAGGTTGTGCGGGTTCAGACTAGCGAGCCTATTCTTGGGTTCTAATGATACCCTGAGGTTTGAGGTCGCCTTCATTCGCTGGCAGTTTGGAAGATTATTTAGTTTATTCTTCAAGGATTGTCTTTTGCATAGGGTTCTAGTATTAGTTAAACTCGACCAACATGGATTAAGAGTTCGGTATGTGGTATGCTTCCAGGTGGTTGATTTGTATGATGTTACAGCGTAGCAGTTGATTCGCTGCCAGGTTGGAGTTGAAAGTGCATGCAAATTTCTATGGCTAAATTGTGACCTTGGGCTTCAGACACCCTTTCCTTTGCCTGCGGGGTGTTTGGACTTGATATTCTTAGCATGGTATACTTCTTCCTGAGGTTAGCATTGTAAGGCGATTTCAATTCTGAATGGTGTTTAGGTACTCAGAGTAGCAACAGTATTCTTAGAGTTTGGAGCTTAGCTGGTGATTTCGGAATTTGTGGTAGGCGTACCATACTCCTTGCAGATCAGCGGGTTCATGAGTTAGAGTTATGGTTGTTGGCTTTTCTGGCAAACTTGGTTGTGGTTTCAAAGATTTGAGTTATGTGTGTGGGTCGCCTTGCTTCTCTGGTTTCGGTGTTGCGTTGGTGTTTTTTGGTTGAGATTCTCGAGGTTCAGTTTAGGTCGGCAGATCTTTGGAGTTTTGAAGTTGAGTTTGGAATCTAGCTTGGCTAGTATTGAGTTTTAGGCTTGGTTTCCTTTCGTGGTTTCATTCTGTTTGGTGTCGTCTTGTCGAGGAGTCTACCCGGGTTGTCCGAGAGAGTAGTGCGGGCTTTGTATCCACAGTTCTTTTCATCTCTAGTATTTCCTTCTTTCTTGACTTTCGGGGATGAAAGTCTTTTTAGTAGTGGATGATGTAATGACCCTTCCGGTCATTTATGCATTTTAGCCTTTTTTTTCTACCGTTAAAGCTTGCCTGTAGCGTCCCCAAGTCATTTATGGCTTTCTAGGACCAATATTTGGGGACGCTACAGGCAAGATCTTCAGTCAACATTCTTGGGGAGCCAAGTCATGGACATCACCACCAGTTACAACTTGCTCTTGGGGAGGCCATGGATCCACGAAACTGGAGTTGTGTTGTCAACCTTGCATAAAATGGTGAAATTTGTGTGGAAAAACCATGAGGTAGTAATCCATGGTGAGGGGAGTCACTATAGCCACCCAAATGGTTTTATCCCCATGATCTAAGAGGTTCCAAGAGGAAATGACTTTTATATTGTGGAAAATTTAAATGCCATTGGAGAGGATCTTGGCCCTCAAGTTCTAAAGCCACCAATTTATAAAATGCTCGCCACCATGATGCTGAGGAGTAGATTCGAGCTTTGATTCATATTAGGAAAGAATTCTAATGGAATAATAAACCTGATTAAGTCCTAGGATAGTTGTCCAAGCATGGACTAGGTTATGTGTCCGAAGGAGGCAAGGCATAAATCGAAATGAAGGAGCATTCTGGGTTGCCAAAACTGCTACCTCACCTATATAAGTCATTCCGTGGGCAAAGCGGTTCCCCGAGCGATGGTCTAGGGGATCAGATAAGGATCTATTCGAGGAATGTGATGACCTAATAAAAGAAATACCTGAAGTGGCCATAATCAGGGAGGCTAGGCCAAGCGAGCAGTTGCAGAACTGGGCCTCTATTCCTCCCATGACTCTCCGATTGCATGGGTAGACAAAGACTTTGTTTTATGAAATCTCGGTGATGGTCCAAATGAGACCTGTGACCTACCCTTTATATTTTTAATTTCCTGATGTGAGGCCAAAAATATATATATTTAATCATTATTTACCTCATATTTAGTATTTTTATTATCGTTTTTGAGCATTGATTTTATGAATTATTCTTATATTGGATATTTGTATTTGAAGGATTAAAATGGTAAAAAGTTGAAGAAATTCGGAGAAGAAACGAATTAAAAATAAAAAACCATATAAGGAAATCAAGCAGGCAGCTTAATGGACAGAATTCAATTAAATATTATTATTTCTATATATGAATTCATCACGTGAATTGAGAAATTGAAAGGTTGAGAAAACACCTACCACGTGGCAGCCAATGACACGCTACAAACATTTAAGCGGCGGCAACAACATCATACGCACAGTACAAATCCAATTAAATTGGGTTTTGATTTTTCCAATTCATTTTGGACTCAGTTATTTTATTTGATTTTTTTTTTGTACATCTATTGTCATGACCTGATTTCTCAGGTCATGATGATACCTACAACCCCCCCAGTAGGCAAACCAATCCCCGTAGCCCGAAATGATTAGTAATGGGCTACTACCTAACCAAAATGCACAATAAGCGGAAGCAGAATGTAAAGATAGACAATGCGGAAGCAAATAACCTGAAAATATACATAAGAAAACTACACCAACCCCAAGACTTGGAATTGACAGTACTGAAGATTCTAATAGAGTACAAGTGCTAGAAGTAACAAAAGATAAGTACAACTGTCTCCGAATATACAAAGAGTATCAGTACAAAAGAGGAGATATAGACAAGCCCCGACCGTCAGGCGCTCACCCTAGTCTCGAACCTCCCAAAATCTGCACGAGTCTCCAATGCGATCAACGGTGAAAGCTCAACGAATATCTTTACTAGAAAGATGCAGAAGTTTAGTATAAGCACCAAGATAATGGGTACTCAGTAGGCATCATTGGCCGACAGAGCGAATATAAGATATAAAAACAGTAAGTAGAAGATAGCAAGAAAGCAGTCACGGAAGCAATAGAGAAAGCACAAGGAACTAGCATGGAGAATAAACAACTAAGAGTTATAAGCAAACAATGCTAGCACAAAAGATATAAACACACAGAATCAAAGGTGAAGGGAAGAAGAACGCACCTAGATTCCTTGCACAACATTATAAGTAAATAAAGAGGGAGAGTTAAGAACAATGGCGGTATACCGGTAACCTCAAGTAAAAGAAGAAGAAGGAAAGCAGCCTAGCATACTCAAGATGGAATCAACAAGCATAAGGAAATCATAACACCCATCCAACTTCAAGATAGCATAAAAAGGAATCCACCTCTCAAGTACAACCCTAGGATGAAATAACTAACCCACAATAACCGAGAAATACTACTCAAATACTGATAAGAATAGAACCAGAACTCACAATTTTCTCAGAAGGCTACACAAAAGTGCCTCAATAAGATAGGACTCCCTAGCCCTCTTAATAATCAAAATCCCACAACTGGAGCCTCAACAGGCTAATAACTGCAAAATCACCAAGAACAAGGACCATAAGCAGCTCCATAAAGCGATAAGAGTAATCTAAACTACCTACAGTCCCAACGGTCACCCATACAACCGAGGAACGCAATCAAGTGAAAAAAAAACCTCTGGCCACCCATACAAGCGGAGCGTACACTGAACTCACATCAAATAAGGGTGGAATCTGAGTGAAATATGCATGATAATGATAATGATGGAACCGATAATAGTAACTCTGTATGCACCTCCCCCCGTATTTTCGGTAGGAGGACCCATAGTGAGACGTACTTTTTATACACCATACAACACCGTATACCCCTCCTCCGACACGCTCGGCCCTTGGGCCAAGTCCTAGAATGGCAGGGCCTATGGAGGTCCCAGACCACATACAGTAACGAACATGAAATCTCAGCGAAATAGAGTCTGAAAGTGCATGCCCAGAATTAAACTAGGTCTAAAACAGTAGTAGTAATCTCAAAAGACACTCACAAAGGGTGCCCGAAGTATACTCGGGTCTAAATCAGTGATAAAAGTCTCAATAATCCTCTCTAAGGGTTCCCAAAGCATATCCGGGTCTAAATTAGTAAGAAATCAGGTCTAGTGCTCTGCTCAGCAGAGCCCCATATCAGTAGGAAATCAAGTCTAGTGCTCTACCCAGCAGTGCCTAGTATCAGTAGGAAATTAGGGCTAGTGCTCTGTCCTACAGAGCCTAGTATTAGAAGGAAATCAGTACGAAATCATCCAAAATCTCATGTCATCATTATATTATACAAAAAAGGGCCCCTCGAGGTCATGAAAGTTTAGGAAAAACCATCTATAGTGGCTCGCAGCCAAAATAAAAGTAAAACATGCAGGGAAAACCTTTTTCATGGATGATATGCTCGCACACAAATATAAATTATCCCAATAGCTCAAAAACATTCCTACCAGCCCTGCACAGGCTCCACAGCTACTCAGCAAACATAACCAGCCTAAAAGGATATCTCTATGGTTGGGACTCGTGGACATTCTCGAATAACCCACCTTCTATGTTCCAGAGTCAATACAAGACCACACAGGACCACAAGGGTAATATACAATACTATACGAATACTACAATCAGCGTATGAAATAAACAGATAGAAAAGACGGGCAAGGTCTGGGGTACCAACCTAAAACAACCCACCCAAGGATGCTAATTAATGTAGTTATAGCCTATATACGCAGAGTCTAGGTAGGGAAAGCCATAACCTTCCTGTTATCCAACGAATAGCTATGGGGACGGCGTCATCTAGGCTCGAATTGCTCCGAGAAGCTCCAATTTGCAAAACTAATATCAAAACAGCAATCTACACATCAAAACAAAACTAACAATACCCATAATTCTCGAAATCTGGATCACAAATGGGCTCATGGGACCCGTAACCAAAAATGAGAAATGAAAAACACCAAAGTGTTCCCTACCATCTCGAGAGCACATGCTAAAAATTTAAGAAGAAAATGACATGAAATGGGGCTCCAAAACAGCCCGCTCAAGCAAAGAAATAAAAGAGAAATTTCAAGAATTAATTCTGGAAATTAATCAAAGGGACTCACCACCACGAGAAGACGAGCTAAGGAAGTGAGAAATCTGAATCCTTGATCATTCAAAGCTCAATAGGGCAGATTCTACAAGGAATTACAAGCTTTAAGAACCAACAACAATGGTGGATTTACGTAAACAAAAGAAGAAAAGATTGGAGAAAAAGACTTGCCAAACGTCGAGGAAGTGCAGATTTTTGATGATCAAATGATTCGTTCAAGAACTAATTTGGAGCAATTTGATAGAGAGAATTTTTATTTTAAAGTTGGAAAAGTATGAGGAACAAGGCTTGAAAAACGAAGGCCAAAGAATTCTATAGTTGTTGGTCGCTGGTCAGCGTTATCGCACGAAAGGAGTGCGATCGCGCTAAAAGAGCACGATCGCGCTGAAGGAAGAACCACATACCAGCGCGATCTCACTGAAGGGGAAATCATAGGCCAGCGCTATCACGCTAAAGGAGCGCAATCACGCTAAAGGCCACCAGAACTAGAAAAACCAGCAATAGCCAAATCTTCTACGGGGCATTCCGGGCACAATTAGAACCCGATACTCAAAAATAAATAGTGCTATTAGTGTGGAAACAATGTTTCGGACACAACAGAATTGATGAAACTTTCATACCAGGTCGTTTAGGAAGAATGTTGACCCAAGTCAACACTAGCTAATGCCAACCAAACACCCAAAATGAGCCCGGCTTATCTGGAACCTGAACTAACCAATTAACTAACACAAATTTGGCATTTTGGAGCTAATGGCGCTGACATAATTTCCATCGGAGGTCGTCTTCTCCGATTGTTGACCAAAGTCAACCCAACAAGCCCAACTGGCCTGAAAACACAGAATGAGAGAGAATTCCAAGTTGAAAAGCTCCCGAATCCCAACCAAAGGTCCCTCTTTACCAAAATCCATGCTCCGAATCTAACAAAACTGTTGGAATTCGATTCCGAGTACGTTCACCAAGAATATTTGGGGGCCCAAGGACTCTAGGTGCGTTCTTCTTCCCTTCACCTGTGATTCTGTGTGTTTATATCTTTTGTGCTAGCATTGTTTGCTTATAACTCTTAGTCGTTTATTCTCCGTGCTAGTTCCTTGTGCTTTCTCTATTGCTTTCGTGACTGCTTTCTTTCTATCTGCTACTTACTATTTTTATATCTTATATTCGCTCTATCGGCCGATGATTCCTACTGAGTACCCATTGTCTTGGTGCTTATACTAAACTTCTGCATCTTTCTGGTAAAGATATTAGTTGAGCTTTCACCGTTGATCGCATTGGAGACTCCTGCAGATTTTGGGAGGTTCGAGACTAGGGTGAGCGCCTGACAGTCGGGGCTTGTCTATATCTCATCTTTTGTACTGATACTCTTTGTATATTCGGAGACAGTTGTACTTATCTGTTGTTACTTCTAGCACCTGTACTCTATTCGAATCTTTTGTACTGTTGATACCAAGTTTTGGGGTTGGCGTAGTTCTCTTATGTGTATATTCGTGTTATTGATTCCGCATTGTCTATCTTTACATTCTGCTTCCGCTTATTGTACATTTTGGTTAGGTAGTAGCTCATTACTAATCATTTCGGGCTACGGGGATTAGTTTGCCTACTGGGGGGTTGTTGGTGCCATCATGAACTGAGAAATCGGGTCATGACAATAGATGTAGAAAAAAAAATCAAATAAAATAACTGAGTCCAAAATGAATTGGAAAACCAAAACCCAATTTAATTGGATTTGTACTGTGCGTATGATGTTGTTGCCGCAGCTTAAATATTTGTAGCGTGTCATTGGCTACCACATTGTAGGTGTCTTCTCAACCTTTCAATTTCTCAATTCACATGATGAATTCATATATAGAAATAATAATATTTAATTGAATTCAGTCCATTAAGCTGCCTGCTTTATTTCCTTATATGATTTTTTATTTTTAATTCGTTTCTTCTCCGAATTTCTTCAACTTTTTACCATTTTAATCATACAAATACAAATACCCAATATAAGAATAATTCATAAAATCAATGCTCAAAAACGATAATAAAAAGACTAAATATGAGGTAAATAATGATTAAATATATATATTTTTGGCCTCACATCAGGAAATTAAAAATATAAAGGGTAGGTCACAGGTCTCATCTGGACCATCACCAAGATTTCATAAAACAATATCTTTGTCTACCCATGCAATTAGAGAGTCATGGGAGGAGTAGAGGCCCAGTTTTGCAACTACTCGCTTGGCCTAGCCTCCCTGATTATAGCCACTTCAGGGATTTCTTTTATTAGGGCATCACATTCCTCGAATAGATCCTTATCTGATCCCTTAGACCATCGCTCGGGGAACCACTTCGCACAGGGAATAACTGATATAGGTGAGGTAGCAGTTTTGGCAACCCAGAATGCTCTTTCTTTTCGATTTATGCCTTGCCTCCTTCAGACACATAACCTAATCCATGCTTGGACAACTATCCTAGGACTTAATCGGGTTTATTATTCCATTAGATTTCTTTCATAATATGAATCCAAGCTCGAATCTACTCCTCGGTATCATGGTGGTGAGCATTTTATAAATTGGTGGCTTTAGAACTTGAGGGGCAAGATCCTCTCCAATGGCATTTACATTTTCCATAATATAAAAGTCATTTCCTCTTGGAACCTCTTCGATCACGGGGATAAATCCATTTGGGTGGCTATAGTGACTCCACTCACCATGGATTACTACCTCATGGTCTTTCCACAGAAATTTCACCATTTTATGCAAGGTTGACAGCTCAGCTCCAGTTTTGTGGATCCATGGCCTCCCCAAGAGCAAGTTGTAACTGGTGGTGATATTCATGATTTGGAACTTAGCGTGAAACTCAGTAGGTCCAATATGGATGAACAATTTAACTTCTCCAATGGTGTCCCTTTGACCTTCATTGCAGCCTCTCACATTGATCATGCTTTGAAAAATCTTGCCCAAATCATAATCCAATTGAGTAAGTGTGGACAACGGACAAATATTTAGACCTGAATCATCATCAATAGGACCCTATTCATGATCTTTTCTTAGACATTTGATGGTGACATGTAAGTCCTTGTTATGCATTAACCCTTAAAAGGGTAATTTGTCATCGCCAAAATAGATACGATGGCCTTCCATGACCCGACTTTACCATAACACTCAAATTTTTTGCACTCCTACCTGTAGGGACATAGACTTTGTTGAAGATTTTGAGTAGAGCATGTCTATGATATTTAGAGCTCATAAGAAATGCCCAAATAGAGATTTTATTGGGAGTCTTCTCTAAATGCTTTACGATTAAATACTCCTTCGGTTGCATTCTCCTTCAAAACTCTTCTACTTCTCCATCAGTAATCGATCTCTTTTGTTGATCCTTTTTGTAATTATCATTAACTAGATCATTGGGGATATAAGATCATCCTGACCTAGTTATGTCGTAAGCCATGGTGGATTCTACCATAAATTCTTATTTTGCTGGTACTAGAGCGAAGGATTGATGTGGGGCTCTCAGCATGGCAAACTGCTGTTTCTCAGCAATACTTAGAGCATCTACAACCTTTTCCAACACTTCTGGCTCCTTAGGACTGGCTGGCTCTATGGACTTACTCAATGTCCACTGCACTTTTATTTCTATCATATTAACTGCGGTTCCTCCATGATTTAGAAGTGGATTATTTGTAACATTTGGAGGAACCATTTGAAGCATAATAACCCTATGATTGATCAAATCCTAGATGGAATGCTTTAGGTTAATGCAATTTTCTATATCATTTTCGGCTCTTAAGGAGTAATAAGCACAATGTTGATCGGCCCTGAAGAAATGGGAGTTTGAGTTACCAAGATTGGATTGAATTGGTTGAATGAATCCATCAGCCTTCAATCTTTCAATTGACTAAGTCCTAGACTCAGCCGACTGGGTAAAAAAGTGAGGAACCTTCCTTTTAAAGTTTGGACGGGGAAGATTGGTATTATTCTGATTGACAGGAAGGGGAACTTGGCGATAGTTCTGATTGTTGGGACTCCTTTGATAAACTTGGAAATTTAGGGTAGGTGCTTGGTAGGTTTGAGGGGACAAGTGTTCTCTTGAAATTGGCTCTGAAAGGCCTTCTTGGTCTCATGATTGGACTGGAGGATACAGAAGACACGTCCTCTTTCTTCTTTCTAGGGAACCCTGTTGATCCTGACTGTGTCAAGGCTTTCGCAATCTTATCACTTTGGAGGCCTTCCTCAACTATTTTGCCAATCTCAACCAAATCTACAAACTTGGTTTTGACTATCAATATCATTTCGTAATAGAATTCAGATTCTTAGAAGGGTATAAACACTGCGCGAATCTCATCCTCGGTCATAAGAGGTGATACTCTTTTCGCCTCTTTCTTTCAGTAATAAGCATAGTCTTGAAAGTGTTTGTTTGACTTTTGTTTAATATGATCCAAGGAGTATAAGTCGGAACCTCTATATTGTAAGCAAATTTTTGGGCGATGTCTTTGGCTAAGTCACTCCACCGAGACCATTTTTTCAATTTTGA
Source organism: Jaltomata sinuosa (assembly GCA_003996215.1). NCBI lineage: Eukaryota > Viridiplantae > Streptophyta > Magnoliopsida > Solanales > Solanaceae > Jaltomata > Jaltomata sinuosa. Next base: position 14,912 of record QJPP01003393.1, on the reverse strand, counting down.
GTGGTAAACCACTCTAATGCTTCTCCGCTTAAACTTTTGCTAAATACCCTCATCAATAGCGCCTTATTCTTCCTCTCACCTACTATTTGAGCATAATAGCTCCTTAGATGAGCTTGGTGTTTCCAATACTGCTGAATGTTTCAAACTTGGGGATGTTCAATCCCTCTGGCAAATCTAACTCTAGGTGAATGCAAAGGTCATCATAATTGTACCCATTATCTTAGTGCTCATACTACACTTCTGCATCTTTCAGGTAAAGATATTAGTTGAGCTTTCATCGTTGATCTCGTTGGAGACTCATGCAGCTTTTGAGAGGTTCGAGACTACGGTGAGCGCCTGACGGTTGGGGCTTATCTATATCTCATCTTTTGTACTGATATGCTTTGTATATTCGGATACAGTTGTACTTATCTGTTGTTACTTCAAGCACTTGTACTTTATTAGAAGCTTCTGTACTATCGATACCAAGTCTTAGGGTTGGTATAGTTTTTTTATGTATATATTCAGGTTATTTGTTTCCGCATTGTCTATCATTACATTATCCTTCCACTTATTTCCACTTATTATGCATTTTGGTTAGGTAGTAGCCCATTACTAACCATTCCAAGCTATGGGGATTGGTTCGCTTACTAGGGAGTTGTAGGTGCCATCATTCCCCTTAGAAATAGGGTCGTGACAACTTGGTATCAGAGCTCTAGGTTCACCGGTGTGATGGTAAAGAAGCAAGTGTCTACGTAGAGTCTCGCGGATCGGTATGATGATGTATGTATCCTATCTGTGGGAGGCTACATGGCATTGTTAGGAAAAGTTTCATCTTCTTGGCATATTGTCGTGCATCCTGGCTCCACTGACTTCTAAACTTCAGTTGTTTCATTCCTTCTCAGATGCCTAAGATGAGTTTGACAGTGGGTGATGTCAAGGCTTTTGTGCCTGTTGCGTCAGTGCTTCCGTCAGCGCCAGGACATCTAAATGAGAGTATACCGCATCAGATAGGGTGTGGGTTCAGCCCAGCCTTCGATTGGATTCGTAGCTACTCAAGTTCTTCAGGACACCGTGGCTAGGACTATAAGTCCTCTGGTGGGTGTTTCAGTACCCGGTTCTATAAGCAGTGCTTTAGCTAGGGTTGATCTACCAGTTCTTCAACAAGGTTTTCTGTCGGTATTGTAGTACGAGGCGAGATTTCATGAGATGGTTAGGCGTACTGCTAGGACTATACCTTAAGAGTTTGATAGAGTTCAGATCTTTGTTGGGGATTTGATTTAACCGTTCCATTGGCGACTGAACATTTGGTTACAACTGAGACTACCTTCCTTCAGGTAGTAGACCATGCTTGGTCTATCGACGGTTTATGTCATGAAGCTTATGGAGGTAGTGCTAAGAAACATCGTCGCCAGGATAGTTTCCTAGGTTCTCAGACTCGAGGTAGGGGATTCTCCACCAGAAATAGGTTCCATTGCTTCTTATCTAATAGGAAAATTTCAGTTGCTCCACGCATTCCAAAGAGTGGTTGTGTAGGGCATGTTGTGCAGATTAGGCAGGGTATGGATCAGATTCTTTGAGATTTGCCTTCAGAGTGTGCAGGACATGGTGGCCAGTCATGTCCAGTAGGATCATCCCATCAGACTCCACTTGGTGAAGTTTGTTATTAGTGTAGGGAGTGTGGGCACTTAGTTCGGGATTATCCCGCAATTCCTCATTCTAGTTAGCAGGGTCAGGAGGTGTTATATCCTAGGGCGTCAGTGCCACCGACCAGAGTTAGGGCACAGGGTTGCGGGGGTGGTCCTCAGATGGTTAGAGGTGGCTTTCAGCCGGGTGGTTTAGGTATCTGTCTAGAGTCAAAAGACACCATGCGTCAGAGTAGAGCTTCGTTGGGTTGCTATAGTTTTGGGGTGATAGGACATTATGCTAGAGATTGTCCCTATAGAGGGATGACAGATCTTTTAGCATTGACTACTTCGGCTATGGTTAGACACCATCAGTCTGATGCTCCTCTTAATAGGCCAGATGTAGAGGTTCTTGACATCGTTGCTCCAGGTAAGGCTCTTGTTACCTTCAGCATGTGATAGTAATGCCCGCGTTGCTATTCCTTCTCTTCTATCATTTAATTACTTATATGCCTACCTGTTACTTGTTTAGTTATTTGATTTTCAGATTGTAGATTTTATGCATTGTTCTCGTGGTAGTTTATTCCTTAGTAGTGGATGGGGGTGAGTTGTTCTTGCGAGGTGTTTTCCCAGAGTCGTAGCTCGTGGGTAGTTCTTATTAGTCTCTTTTCGGGGTGGTTTGCCTCTGATTTCATTGTGTCTCTAGGCTTGTGCTGAGTCTTCCCTTTTGAGCGGTCCTAGATGGTTGATTGCCTAGGCTGTTACCTAGATTTTTCTAGAGGTTCTGGTGTTGGTTCGATGTGATACCGGTAGTTGTGCCAGAGTTGAGATTTTGTCTTAAGTTAGGAGATATTGGTTATGCTAGCGTGCTTTGATCATTTTGGTTTTCTCGAGTGTTTAGAGTTGAACCTATTTATTGGTTGGTTTAGGAGGTTGGCAGGTATGTGGGTTGTTCCCATAGTCTTTTTCAGTTTCTTGTCAGGTTGGGTTGTCTTATCGTTTTCCATGGATCCAGTCGGAATGAATTTCGATCATAGTTCTCTGGATGAGCTTTTGATTTTGGCATTGTGATTGAGTTTGACTTTGGAATTTTCAATGAAGTGTTGATAGTAGCCTCGTGGTTGAGTGGTACTTGTAGCATTTTGGGTGAGTTGGGCATCCGACCCATTCTTCTCCTACTTTAATGAGTTTGGCAATATAGATGTGAGAACTAAGTTGAAAAAGGAGGGAGATGACTCTTTGTTCGTGCTTGTCTATTTAAGTAGTTCATTGAGATGACAACAAAGGTTTGCTTGGGTTATGGGTTGGTGACTTGATTCGAACGACTACAGATTGCAGTAGCTTCTCTTTTGATTGGTTTGAGGTTTTAGTAACAGCTACGGATTTGGCAATTTGCATATTCAAGCCTAGTTGGCTTCGGTTCCTAAGGATTCACTGGAAGCATATGGGTTCGATAGAGGCAGTGGTTGGTAAATCAGGGTTTGGTTTCATAATCGTGGCTTGGCAGGTTACTTTAGATGGTTTGTGGCAGTTTCTTTTTGGTTTCAGCATCCTAGTGTCGGGAGGCAGTTGGTGCAGGAAACTTAGCTTCTTTACTTTAGTTTTGGATGGGGCTATTGGGCTTGAAAACCTAGTCCTCGACTAATCTCTATTTTAGGCTGGATAATCCTGATTTCAGCGGTGCTCTTCATGGTATGAAATTTCTCCCATCTTGGCTGGACAGATGCAGTGGCATAAGTTCCAGAATTAGAGGCGATGTATTGTTCATGGTCAGGTTGTGCGGGTTGAGACTAGCGAGCCTATTCTTGGGTTCTAATGATACTTGAGGTTTGTGGTCGCCTTCATTTGCCGGCAGTTTGGAAGCCTGTTTAGTTTATTCTTCAAGGGTTGTCTTTTGCATAGGGTTCTAGTATTGGTTAAACTCGACCATCATGGATTAAGAGTTCGGTATATGGTATGCTTCCAGGTGGTTGATTTGTATGTTGTTACAGTGTAGCAGTTGATTCGCTGCCAGGGGGAGTTTAAAGTGCATGCAAATTTCTATGGCTAAATTGTGACCTTAGGCTTCAGACACCCTTTCCTTTGCCTGCGGGGTGTTTGGACTTGATATTCTTAGCATGGTATACTTCTTCTTGAGGTGAGCGTTGAAAGGCGATTTCAATTCCGAATGGTGTTTGGTTACTCAGAGTAGCAACGGTATTCTTAGAGTTTGGAGCTTAGCTGGTGATTTCGGAATTTGTGGTAGGCGTACCATAGTCCTTGCAGATCAGTGGGTTCATGAGTTAGAGTTATGGTTGTTGGCTTTTCTGGCAAACTTTGTTGTGGTTTCAAAGATTCGAGTTCTGTGTGTGGGTCGCCTTGCTTCTCTGGTTTTGGTGTTGCGTCAGTGTTTTTTGGTTGAGATTCTCGAGGTTCAGTTTAGGTCGGCAGATCTTTGGAGTTTTGAAGTTGAGTTTGGAATCTAGCTTGGCTAGTATTGAGTTTTAGGCTTGGTTGCCTTTTGTGGTTTCATTCTGTTTGGTGTCATCTTTTCGAGGAGGCTACCCGGGTTGTCCGAGAGAGTAGTGCGGGCTTTGGGGACACTACAGGCAATCTCTTCAGTCAACATTCTTGGGGAGCCTAGTCATGGACATCACCTCCAGTTATAACTTGCTCTTGGGGAGGCCATGGATCCACGAAACTGGAGTTGTGCTGTCAACCTTGCATAAAATGGTGAAATTTGTGTGGAAAAACCATGAGGTAGTAATCCATGGTGAGGGGAGTCACTATAGCCACCTCCCCATGATCGAAGAGGTTCCAAGAGGAAATGACTTTTATATTGTGGAAAATGTAAATGCCATTGGAGAGGATCTTGCCCCTCAAGTTCTAAAGCCACCAATTTATAAAATGCTCGCCACCATGTTGCTGAGGAGTAGATTCGAGCTTGGATTCATATTAGGAAAGAATTCTAATGGAATAATAAACCCGATTAAGTCCTAGGATAGTTGTCCAAACATGGACTAGGTTATGTGTCCGAAGGAGGCAAGGCATAAATCGAAATGAAAGAGCATTCTGGGTTGCCAAAACTGCTACCTCACCTATATAAGTCATTCCGTGTGCGAAGTGGTTCCCGGAGCGATGGTCTAGGGGATCAGATAAGGATCTATTCGAGGAATTTGATGACCTAATAAAAGAAATACCTGAAGTGGCCATAATCAGGGAAGCTAGGCTAAGCGAGCAGTTGCAGAACTGGGCCTCTACTCCTCCCATGACTCTCCGATTGCATGGGTAGACAAAGACTTTGTTTTATAAAATCTTGGTGATGGTCCAGATGAGACCTGTGACCTACCCTTTATATTTTTAATTTCCTGATGTGAGGCCAAAAATATATATATTTAATCATTATTTACCTCATATTTAGTCTTTTTATTATCGTTTTTGAGCATTGATTTTATGAATTATTCTTATATTGAGAAAACACCTACCACGTGGCAGCCAATGACACGCTACAAACATTTAAGCGGTGGCAACAACATCATACGCACAGTACAAATCCAATTAAATTGGGTTTTGGTTTTTCCAATTCATTTTGGACTCAGTTATTTTATTTGCTTTTTTTTTCTACATCTATTGTCTTGACCCGATTTCTCAGGTCATGATGGTACCTACAACCCCCCCAGTAGGCAAACCATTCGTCATAGCCCGAAACGATTAGTAATGGGCTACTACCTAACCAAAACGCACAATTAGCGGAAAAAAGCGGAAGCAGAATGTAAAGATAGACAATGCGAAAGTAAATAACCTGAATATATACATAAGACAACTACACCAACCCCAAGACTTGGTATCGACAGTACTGAAGATTCTAAGAGAGTACAAGTGCTAGAATTAACAAAAGATAAGTACAACTGTCTCCGAATATACAAAGAGTATCAGTACAAAAGATGAGATATAGACAAGCCCCGACCGTCAGGCGCTCACCCTAGTCTCGAACCTCCCAAAATCTGCACGAGTCTCCAATGCGATCAATGGTGAAAGCTCAACTAATATCTTTACTAGAAAGATGCAGAAGTTTAGTATAAGCACCAAGACAATGGGTACTCAGTAGGCATCATTGGCCGACAGGGCGAATATAAGATATAAAAACAGTAAGTAGAAGATAGCAAGAAAGCCGTCATGGAAGCAATAGAGAAAGCACAAGGAACTAGCATGGAGAATAAACAAGTAAGAGTTATAAGCAAACAATGCTAGCACAAAAGATATAAACACACAGAATCACAGGCGAAGGGAAGAAGAATGCACCTAGAGTCCTTGCACAACATTATAAGTAAATAAAGAGGGAGAGTTAAGAACAATGGCAGTATACCTGTAACCTCAAGTAAAAGGAAAAGAAGGAAAGCAGCCTAGCATACTCAAGATGGAATCAACAAGCATAAGGAAATCATAACACCCATCCAACTTCAAGATAGTATAAAAAGGATTCCACCTCTCAAGTACAACCCTAGGATGAAATAACTAACCCACAATAACCGAGAAATGCTACTCCAATACTGATAAGAATGGAACCAGAACTCACAATCTTCTCAGAAGGCCACACAAAAGTGCCTCAATAAGATAGCACTCCCTAGCCCTCTTAATAATCAAAATCCCACAACCGGAGCCTCAACAGGCTAATAATTGCTAAATCACCAAGAACAAGGAACATAAGCAGCTCCATAAAGCGATAAGAGTAATCTAAACTACCTACAGTCCCAACGGTCACCCATACAACCGAGGAACGCAATCAAGTGAAAACAAACCCTCTGTCCACCCATACAACCGGAGCGTACACTGAACACACATCAAATAAGGGTGGAATCTGAGTGAAATATTCATGATAATGATAATGATGGAACCGATAATAGTAACTCTGTATGCACCTCCCCTCGGATTTTCCGTAGGAGGACCCATAGTGGGACGTACTTTCTATACACCATACGACACCGTATACCCCTCTTCCGACACACTCGTCCCTTGGGCCAAGTCCTAGAATGGCAGGGCCCATGGAGGTCCCAGACCACATACAGTAACGAACATGAAATCTCAGCGAAATAGAGTTTGAAAGTGCATGCCCAAAATTAAATTGGGTCAAAGACAGTAGTAGTAATCTCAAAAGACCCTCTCAAAGGGTGCCCAAAGTATACTCGGGTCTAAATCAGTGATAAAAGTCTCAATAATCCTCTCTAAGGGTTCCCAAAGCATATCTGGGTCTAAATTAGTAAGAAATCAGGTCTAGTGCTCTGCTCAGCAGAGCCCCGTATCAGTAGGAAATCAAGTCTAGTGCTCTACCCAGCAGTGCCTAGTATCAGTAGGAAATTAGGGCTAGTGCTCTGTCCTACAGAGCCTAGTATTAGAAGGAAATCAGTACGAAATCATCCAAAATCTCATGTCATCATTAGATTATACAAAAAATGGGCCCCCGAGGCCATGAAAGTTTAGGAAAAAACATCTATAGTGGCTCGCAGCCAAAATAAAAGTAAAACATGCAGGGAAAACCTTTTTCATGGATGATATGCTCGCACACAAATATAAATTATCCCAATAGCTCAAAAACATTCCTACCGGCCCTGCACAGGCTCCACAGCTACTCAACAAACATAACCAGCCTAAAAGGATATCTCTATGTTTGGGACTCGCAGACATTCTTGAATAACCCACCATCTATGTTCCAGAGTCAATACAAGACCACACAGGACCACAAGGGTAATATACAATACTACACGAATACTAAAATTAGCGTATGAAATAAATGGATAGAAAAGACGGGGAAGGTCTGGGGTACCAACCTAAAACAACCCACCCAAGGATGCTAATTAATGTAGTTATAGCCTATATACGCAGAGTCTAGGTAGGGAAAGCCATAACCTTCCTGTTATCCGATGAATAGCTATGGGGACGGCGTCATGCAGGCTCAAATTTCTCCGAGAAGCTCCAATTTGCAAAACTAATATAAAAACAGCAATCCACACATCAAAACAAAACTAACAATACCCATAATGCCATAAACATAACCAGCTCGAAATCTGGATCACAAATGGGCTCATGGGACCCGTAACCCAAAATCAAAAATGAAAAACACCAAAGTGTTCGCTACCATCTCGGGAGCACATTCTAAAAATTTGAGCATAAACTGACATGAAATGGGGCTCCAAAACAGCCCGCTCAAGCAAAGAAATAAAAGAGGAATTTCAAGAATTAATTCTGGAAATTAATCAAAGGGACTTACCACCACGAGAAGACGAGCTAAGGAAGTGAGAAATCCGAATCCTTGATCATTCAAAGCTCAATAGGGCAGATTCTACAAGGAATTAAAAGTTTTAAGAACCAACAACAATGGTGGATTTAGGTAAACAACAGAAGAAAAGGTTGGGGAAGAAAAGGTTGGGGAAAAAGACTTACCAAACGTCGAGGAAGTGCGGATTTTTGATGAGCAAATGATTCGTTCAAGAACTAATATGGAGCAATTTGATAGAGAGAATTTGCATTTTAGAGTTGAAAAAGTATGAGCAACAATGCTAGAAAAACGAAGGCCAAAGAATTTTATAGCTGTTGGTCGCAAGTCAGCGTTATCGCGCTAAAGGAGTTCGATCGCGCTAAAAGAGCATGATCGCGCTGAAGGAAGGACCACAAACCAGCGCAATCGCGCTGAAGGGGAAATCACAGGACAGCGCTATCGCGCTAAAGGTGCGCAATCATGCTTAAGGCCACCAGAACTAGAAAAACCAGCAATAGCCAAATCTTCTACGGGGCATTCCGGGCACAATTGGAACCCGATACTCAAAAACAAATAGTGCTATTAGTGTGGAAACAATGTTTCGGACACAACATAATTGATGAAACTTTAATACCAGGTCATTTAGGAAGAATGTTGACCCAAGTCAACACTGGCTAATGCCAACCAAACACCCAAAATGAGCCCAGCTCATCTGGAACCCGAACTAACCAATTAACTAACAAAAATTTGGCATTTTGGAGCTAATGGCGCTGACATAATTTCCATCTGAGGTCGTATTCTCCGAATGTTGACCAAAGTCAACCCAACAAGCCCAACTGGACTGAAAACACAGAATGAGAGAGAATTCCAAGTTGAAAAGCTCCCGAATCCCGACCAAAGGTCCCTCTTTACCAAAATCCATGCTCCGGAGCTAACAAATCTTTTGGAATTCAATTCCGAGTATGTTCACCCAGAATATTTGGGGCCCCAAGGACTCTAGGTGCGTTCTTCTTCCCTTCACCTGTGATTCTGTATGTTTATATCTTTTGTGCTAGCCTTGTTTGCTTATAACTCTTAGTCGTTTATTCTCCGTGCTAGTTCCTTGTGCTTTCTCTATTGCTTCAGTGACTGCTTTCTTGCTATCTTCTACTTATTATTTTTATATCTTATATTCTCTCTATCGGCCGATGATTCCTACTGAGTACCCATTGTCTTGGTGCTTATACTAAACTTCTTCATCTTTCTGGTAAAGATATTAGTTGAGCTTTCACTGTTGATCGCATTGGAGACTCGTGCAGATTTTGGGAGGTTCGAGACTAGGGTGAGCGCCTGATAGTCGGGGCTTGTCTATATCTCATCTTTTGTACTGATACTCTTTGTATATTCGGAGACAGTTGTGCTTATCTGTTGTTACTTCTAGCACTTGTACTCTATTAGAATCTTCTGAACTGTCGATACCAAGTCTTTGGGTTGGCGTAGTTCTTATGTATATATTTGTGTTATTGCTTCCGCATTGTCTATCTTTACATTCTGCTTCCGCTTATTTCCGCTAATTGTACATTTTGGTTAGGTAGTAGCCCATTACTAATCATTTCGGGCTACGGGGATTAATTTGCCTACTGAGGGGGTTGTAGGTGCCATCATAATCGGAGAAATCGGGTCATGACTGATAACGCCCAAACTACACCTCAAATTAATGAAGCGTAAGCGGTCGTAGTCAAATATAGAACCCAACTAGGTTGGGGTCGAATCCCACAGAGAATATGGTGAGAATTAAGTCGTTAGTGAAGTATGTGACTAATAGTCAATAGTTTCCGGTAAATTGGGGGGTTTTGAGTTAACAATGCGTAAACAAAATAAACAATTAACGTATGAGAAATAATCAGTAGGAGAGCGAACTAGGGAAGTGTTTACCATGGCGTTGGTAACAATGTCGATTCTAGGCTTAATCGGGTTCTTTCTATATGCGTGTCACGATGTGATTGAATTAATGGTATCGTCTAAACGTTTCTCAACCAAATAGACGAATTTCCTTTTATCTTCTCTCGATCTCAAAAAGGTGTGCTTTTAGATTTCAATCCTAAACATCAAGTAGATTAATCTAGTTACAGCATTAATCATAAGACGAGAGTTGGTAGTCTCGAATTCTCGTTGTTAATCAAGTTTCCCGGTTTTAATCTCTTTACTCAAGCAAATTAAACCTAGGCATGTTCTAATGTTTACAACCACTAGAAAATGTGACATAATGAATGATTAACAACGTGACAACATATATATTGAACCCGACGCTACCCGGAATCTATCTTGCTACGTTTGCCATGGCTCCCACAACCCTAGTTGTGGGAGTTTAGTTAATCATGCTAAAAAGAAAAGAGAAGAGAATTGTATTCATAATAAAGAGAAGGGATTCTTACAATATAATGAGAACAATCTTCAATAATCCAAGAACACGAAAAACCAAGATCCCAAGAACAATTCAAGAACACAAATTCAAGAAGAGAAAAACGTGTTTCTTGCTCTCAAAGTTTCGCTCAAATCTCTCCTAAAATTATTGTAAAAACGTGATTTGCATAATAATAAAATAAACCTAACATAGGGTATTTATAGGAGTCCAAGAAACACAATCCCAAATGCATTAGGAATCGAAGAAACCAAATCCCAAACACGGTAGGAATCCTAATCGCGGGCTGCCTTGGTGCGTCCAAGAAACACAATCCCAAACGCATTAGGAATCCAAGAAACCAAATCCCAAACACGGTTGGAATCCTAATCGCGGGCTGCCTTGGTGCGTCCAAGAAACACAATCCCAAACGCATTAGGAATCCAAGAAACCAAATCCCAAACACGGTAGGAATCCTAATCGCGGGCTGCCTTGGTGCGCTACTGCTTTGACGTGACGGTTTGGGTGACGGACCGTCACCACCTTGACGACCCGTCACGGTGGCCGTTTTGCTCGTATTTCCTTCCGTTTCCATGTTTGTTCCTATTTCCTAAAAATACACCATAAACACATCAAAAACGACGACGGTTGCTTGAAAACGTACGATTGTTCTTAGTTTAAAGAAGTCGAAAGTGCCGTAAAATGTCGGCACATCAACACCCTCAACTTAAAACGTTCGCTTGTCCTCAAGCAACATGACACCGAAAACAATAATACGATGACTCAACTAAGAAAACAAACTCGTGTCTCTAGCGACTCATGGTCATTCATTAGTTCATTAACTCAAGCTCCCTCATAGCACACAAATGTATGAAACACTAAGTTGCAAGGATCCAAACATGTCATTCCGATATGATAGAACATTCTACATACACACGCGCAACTATCTTAACAATCAATAGACAATACAGAAATCTTGGTGCCCTCACCACAAAGAAATCCCACACACACGATTTGGGACTAGGTAAGCGCTCACACTCACAAACGATTTCAAACAATGCACATACGATACCATAGGCTTGCCCTTACTATTCTATTTCAGTTCTTCAGAAAGCCGCTCAAGATCACTACAGGACTTGTTTTGGCTTGTAATGAGGCTTCAGGTGCAGGTAGGATACAGGGGTTAGTGACTAAGCCCTCCTTGGAACCATTAGTCACATATTTCACTAAAGACTTAATCTTCACCATATTCTCTGTGGGATTCGACCCCAACCTTGTTGGGTTCTTTACTTGGCTACGACCGCTTACGCTTCGTTAATTTGAGGTGTAGTTTGGGCGTTATCAAAAAGTCGCCCAAACTACACCTCAAATTAATGAAGCGTAAGCGGTCGTAGTCAAATATAGAACCCAACTAGGTTGGGGTCGAATCCCACAGAGAATATGGTGAGAATTAAGTCGTTAGTGAAGTATGTGACTAATAGTCAATAGTTTCCGGTAAATTGGGGGGTTTTGAGTAAACAATGCGTAAACAAAATAAACAATTAACGTATGAGAAATAATCAGTAGGAGAGCGAACTAGGGAAGTGTTTTACAATGGCGTTGGTAACAATGTCGATTCTAGGCTTAATCGGGTTCTTTCTATATGCGTGTCACGATGTGATTGAATTAATGGTATCGTCTAAATGTTTCTCAACCAAATAGACGAATTTCCTTTTATCTTCTCTCGATCTCAAAAAGGTGTGCTTTTAGATTTCAATCCTAAACATCAAGTAGATTAATCTAGTTACAGCATTAATCATAAGACGAGAGTTGGTGGTCTCGAATCCTCGTCGTTAATCAAGTTTCCCGGTTTTAATCTCTTTACTCAAGCAAATTAAACCTAGGCAAGTTCTAATGTTTGCAACCACTAGAAAACGTGACATAATGAATGATTAACAACGTGACAACATATATATTGAACCCGACGCTACCCGGAATCTATCTTGCTACGTTTGCCATGGCTCCCACAACCCTAGTTGTGGGAGTTTAGTTAATCATGCTATAAAGAAAAGAGAAGAGAATTGTATTCATAATAAAGAGAAAGGATTCTTACAATATAATGAGAACAATCTTCAATAATCCAAGAACACGAAAAACCAAGATCCCAAGAACAATTCAAGAACACGAATTCAAGAAGAGAAAAACGTGTTTCTTGCTCTCAAAGTTTCGCTCAAATCTCTCCTAAAATTATTGTAAAAACGTGATTTGCATAATAATAAAATAAACCTAACATAGGGTATTTATAGGAGTCCAAGAAACACAATCCCAAACGCATTAGGAATCTAAGAAACCAAATCCCAAACACGGTAGGAATCCTAATCGCGTGCTGCCTTGGTGCGTCCAAGAAACACAATCCCAAACGCATTAGGAATCTAAGAAACCAAATCCCAAACACGGTAGGAATCCTAATCGCGTGCTGCCTTGGTGCGTCCAAGAAACACAATCCCAAACGCATTAGGAATCCAAGAAACCAAATCCCAAACACGGTAGAAATCCTAATCGCGGGCTGCCTTGGTGCGCTACTGCTTTGACGTGATGGTTTGGGTGACGGACCGTCACCACCTTGATGGCCCGTCACGGTGGCCGTTTTGCTCGTATTTCCTTCCGTTTTCATGTTTGTTCCTATTTCCTGAAAATACACCATAAACACATCAAAAACGACGACGGTTGCTTGAAAACGTACGATTGTTCTTAGTTTAAAGGAGTCGAAAGTGCCGTAAAATGTCGGCACATCAACACCCTCAACTTAAAACGTTCGCTTGTCCTCAAGCAACATGACACCGAAAACAATAATACGACGACTCAACTAAGAAAACAAACTCGTGTCTCTAGCGACTCATGGTCATTCATTAGTTCATTAACTCAAGCTCCCTCATAGCACACAAATGTATGAAACACTAAGTTGCAAGGATCCAAACATGTCATTCCGATATGATAGAACATTCTACATACACACGCGCAACTATCTTAACAATCAATAGACAATACAGAAATCTTGGTGCCCTCACCACAAAGAAATCCCACACACAAGATTTGGGACTAGGTAAGCGCTCACACTCACAAACGATTTCAAACAATGCACATGCGATACCATAGGCTTGCCCTTACTATTCTATTTTAGTTCTTCAGAAAGCCGCTCAAGATCACTACAGGACTTGTTTTGGCTTGTAATGAGGCTTCAGGTGCAGGTAGGATACATTTAGGGGTTAGTGACTAAGCCCTCCTTGGAACCATTGACATCATATTACCACACAACTTTACTTTGTCCATCCTTATTCACCTTTTTTATTTCCTCGTTTCTAGCTACAGATGCGGCCTCTTTGTTTTGACAATTCTTTTTATTTCTTTTTTTGATCTTTTTTTTTTCTCTTTTTTCTTTCTTTTCTTAGGCACACACCCGCATTTTCACTCTACTCACAACCAATCTCTTCCATCCTCTTTTTCTTATCATTCACCTCTATAGTAGCCACCCTCAACTTAGGCTGATTGCCTGAGTTGATGTGCACGATGTCCTATTGAGGACCAGGGCCAAAACAGGGTTTACCACTATAGTAGCCACCCTCAACTTAGGCTGATTGCCTGGGTTGAGGTGCACGATGTCCAAGGAAGGACCAGGGCCAAAATAGGGATTCAAAGTTAAACCAGGAATGGTGACAGGTTATTAAAAGAACAAGGTCAATTATGGCTCAAACAGGGATCAAAGGGATTATTTATATTTGGACGGTCTTTTAGGTTAAGTGGACTGCACACAAAAAGGGCCTGTGATCCTTTCCTAAGCAACCAACTTCAAACTTAACAAAATAGACCAGGCAAGTTCTAGATGCATGCACAGAGTAAGAATTTATAACAATAATCTCACACACACTTGGCACCAAGAAACTATATCGCTACCAACTATCAAACAACCGCTCGGCTTAAGCATACTCATTCTACTCATAATCACACAATGACATACAAGGATCCAGACAGTCAATTGTTTCAACATAAGCTTAAAACCAGAAAATTTTTAAGGGGCCTCGTTTTTAGACAAGAACAACGCATGCTTGCTATAGACACTAAAAAAAAATTTAAAATAACCTAAACATGCCGGTTCTACTAGATAGCACACCGGAGGGAAAAGAAATCGGCAACAAAAACCCTCGGTGGTGACTCACAGGTTTTCCCACGAATTAATTAGACTATAATACAACAACAATTTATGGGTTGCCTCCCATACAGCGCCTGATTTAACGTCGCGGCACGACGCGGGTGTCTTGATTACTCAGACTTCATCAAGATACCCCAGACTTAATAAACAACCATATGCACAACTATATACCCTATAATAAACAAAAACAACAAATAAAAGTAAAAGCAGGAAAGTATGACTAAGAGTCAAATAAACACACCAGACTTAATAAACAACCGTATTCCCCGGCAACGGCGCCACTTTTTGATAACGCCCAAACTACACCTCAAATTAATGAAGCGTAAGCGGTCGTAGTCAAATATAGAACCCAACTAGGTTGGGGTCGAATCCCACAGAGAATATGGTGAGAATTAAGCCTTTAGTGAATTAGTTGACTGATGGTCAATAGTTTCCGGTAAATTGGGGGGGTTTTGAGTAAACAATGCGTAAACAAAACAAACAATTAACGTATGAGAAATAATCAATAGG
>QJPP01003392.1:0-228202 GCA_003996215.1 Jaltomata sinuosa | reverse complement strand
ACGCGACGGTCTATGTGACGGCCCGTCACACATGTGACGGACCGTCACTCAAACCGTCACCCTTAGGCAGAACTTCGTTTTTCTCGTATTTTCTTCCGTTTTCGTGTTTGCTTCCATTTCCTACAAATACAACATAAAAACATTAAAAACAACAACGGTTGCTTGAAAACGTACGATTGTTCTTAGTAAAAAGGAGTCGAAAGTGACGTAAATTAGCGTCACATCAACACCCTCAACTTAAAACGTTTGCTTGTCCTCAAGCAACATAACATAAAACAATAATACGACTCAACTAAGAAACAAACTCATGTCTATAGCACTTCATGATCGTTCAAAACTTATTCAATTAAATCATGCTCCCTTGTAACACACGAATGTATGAAACACTAACTTGCAAGGATCCAAACATGTCATTCCGATATGATAGAATATTATGCATACACACACGCAGCTATCCTAACAATCAATAGACAATATAGACATCTTGGTGCCCTCACCACAAAGAAATCCCACACACAAGGTTTGGGACTAGGTAAGCGCTCACCCTCACAAACGATTTCAAACAATGCACATGCGATACCATAGGCTTGCCCTTACTATTCTATTTCGGTTCTTCAGAAAGCTACTCCGGATCACTACAGGACTTGTTTAGGCTTGTAATGAGGCTTCGGGTGCAGGTATGATACATTTAGGGGTTAGTGACTAAGCCCTCCTTGGAACCATTTACATCTTATCACCACATAACTTCACTTTATCCATCCTTATTCACCTTTTTATTTCCTTGATTCTAGATACAGGTGCGGCCTCTTTATTGACAATTCTTTTGGTTTCTTTTTCGATCTTTTTCATGTTTCTTTATTTTTCTTTTCTTTTCTTAGGCGCACACCCGGATTTTCATTCTATTCAACAACAATCATCTCCATCCTCTTTTTCTTCTCCTTTACCACTGTAGTAGCCACCCTCAACTTAGGCTGATTGCCTACGTCAAGGTGCACAATGTCCAAGGAAGGACCAGGGCCAAGATAGGGATTCAAAGTTAAACAGGAATGGTGACAGGTTATTGAAAGAATAAGGTCAATTATGGCTCAAACAGGGATCAAAAGGGATTATTTGTATTTGGACGGTCATATAGGCTAAGTGGACTGCAACAAAAAGGGCCTGTGATCCTTTCCTAAGCAACCAAACTTCAAACTTAACAAAATAGACCGGGCAAGTTCTAGATGCATGCACAGAGTAAGAATTTATGACAATAAATCTCACACACTCTTAGCACCAAGAAACTATATCGCGACCAACTATCAAACAACCGCTCGGCTTAAGCATACTCATTCTAATCATATTCACACAATGACATTCAAGGATCCAGACAGTCAATTGTTTCAACATAAGCTCAAAACCAGAAAATTTTTCAAGGGGCCTCGTTTTTAGACAAGAACAACGCCTGCTTGCTATAGACACTAAAAAACTTTAAAACAACAACCTAAACATGCCTGTTCTACTAGATAGCACACCGTAGGGAAAAGAAATCGGCAACACAAACCCTCGGTGGTGACTCACAGGTTTCCCAACACCCTCAACTTAGACTCATGCATTGTCCCCAATGCATATATGCGAAAGCTAAAAACTGTGAGAATAAAGGAATACCTGTGAAGTCGATATGACTTAAATTCCGGAATGATGTTGGAGACCGCCAGGGTCTCCAAAACAAGAAAATTCGATGGAGTTATGGGTTGCCTCCCATATAGCGCATGAGTTAACGTCGCGGCACGACGCAGGTGTCTTGATTACGCAGACTTCATCCAGATGCACCCGAGACAGAACATGTACCTCCTCCTCCGGGTGGCCCATATATTGCTTTACCCTCTGCCCATTGGCTTTGAACAACTCACCATCACTATTTTCGAGCTCGATTGCACCGGATGGGAACATTTGGTGTACTTTGAATGGCCCGGACCATTTGGATTTGAGTTTCCCAGGAAATAATTTGAACCTGGAGTTGAACAACAATACCAAGTCTCCTGCCTTGAACTCCCTTTTCTCAATCTTCTTGTCATGGTACAGCTTCATTCGTTCCTTGTAGAGAGCGGACCTCTCAGATGCTCGCGATCGGAACTCGTCCATCTCATTCAATTGTTCCAACCTTAGTTCTGATGCCTCTCTCCAACTGAGATATAACTTTTTGAGCGCCCAAAGGGCTTTGTGCTCAAGTTCCACGGGCAAGTGGCAAGCTTTACCAAACACAAATTGGTACGGGGACATACCTATTGGCGTCTTAAACGCTGTTCGGTACGCCCAGAGTGCGTCGTCCAGCTTCCTAGCCCAGTCTCGTTGATTCACATTTACCGATTTAGCCAAGATCTCTTTAATTTCACGGTTTGATACTTCTACTTGCCCACTGGTTTGGGGGTGATAAGGTGTGGCTACCTTGTGTTGCTTCACCCCATATTTTGCTAGAGAATCCCGGAACACCTTATTGCAAAAATGTGATCCTCCATCACTGATGATTGTGCGAGGGGTGCCAAACCGAGAAAAGATATTCCTTTTCAAAAACGCCACCACACTTCTACCTTCGTTATCTGCCAAAGCAACCGCCTCTACCCACTTTGACACATAATCCACCGCTACCAAGATGTAACGGTTCCCATAAGAGCTTTCAAAAGGACCCATGAAATCTATTCCCCATACGTCGAACAACTCAACTTCCAAAATAGTGGACATGGGTAGCTCTTGTCGGCGCGAGATTTCTCCTCTTCGCTGGCATTGATCACATAACTTGGCAAATTCATATGAATCTTTTTGGATTGTCGGCCAATAATAACCACATTGTAAGATTTTTTGGGCGGTTCGATTTCCAGCATGATGCCCTCCAACTGGGGACGAATGGCAAGCTTGTAAGATGCTTGTCATTTCAGCTTCAGGTACACATCTCCTCACTATGTTGTCAGCACATAACCGGAATAAATACGGCTCATCCCAGAAAAACTTACTTGCATCATGGAGAAACTTCTTTTTCTGGTGGAAATTCAAATCTTTCGGGATCATGTCACTCACCGCATAATTTGCAAAGTCAGCATACCAAGGCACCATCTCACGTGACGCAGCCATCACCTGCTCATCCGGAAATGTGTCATCAATCTCTGGTTCCTTTATTGCGTTCTCTTTCCTCTCAAGCCTGGATAGATGATCTGCTACCTGATTCTCACACCCTTTCCGATCTTTGACTTCAAAGTCAAATTCCTGCAACAGTAGCACCCATCGGATTAGTCGAGGTTTTGCATCCTTTTTGGTCATCAAATACCTCAAGGCTGCATGATCTGTGTGCACCACCACCCTTGTACCAAGTAAGTATGCTCTGAATTTCTCAAAGGCGTATACAACAGCTAGCAGCTCCTGTTCTGTCACTGTGTAGTTCTTTTGCGCTCCATTCAATGCCTTACTAGCATAATAAATGGGGTGAAAAAGTTTGTCTCTCTTCTGTCCCAGAACAGCTCCAAGTGCCACACCACTCGCGTCGCACATTACTTCAAATGGTTTGGACCAATCCGGGGCAACTATAATAGGAGCATCCACTAACTTTTCTTTCAGGCATTCAAACGCCTTCAAACACTCAGCATCAAATACAAACTTCGTCTCTTTTTCAAGCAATTTGCACAATGGGGTAGCAACCTTCGAGAAATCTTTGATGAACCTTCGGTAGAAACCGGCATGACCAAGAAAACTCCTCACACCCTTTACTGTAATGGGTGGAGGTAGTTTCTCGATGACTTCAATCTTGGCTCTATCCACCTCTAGACCTCTCATAGATATTTTGTGTCCTAACACAATGCCTTCTTTTACCATGAAATGACATTTCTCCCAATTTAGCACGAGGTTTGATTCTTCACATCTCTGCAACGCCTGACTCAGATTAGCCAAACAATCATCAAATGTATCACCCACTACCGAAAAATCATCCATGAAGACTTCCAATGTGTTCTCCACCATATCAGAAAAGATAGACATCATGCATCTTTGGAAGGTTGCAGGAGCATTGCAAAGACCAAAGGGCATGCGTCTAAAAGCAAACGTACCATAGGGACAGGTGAACGTGGTCTTCTCCTGATCTTCCGGGGCGATAGATATTTGGTTGTACCCCGAATATCCATCTAAAAAGCAATACCAACCTCTTCCAGCTAATCTATCCAGCATCTGATCCATAAAGGGCATGGGGAAATGATCACGGAGAGTACAGGAGTTCAGCTTCCGGTAATCCATACAAACTCGCCAACCAGTGACAGGTCTTAATGGAATCAGCTCATTTTTGTCATTTGCTACCACGGTCATTCCTCCCTTCTTAGGGACGCATTGCACTGGGCTTACCCATTTGCTATCAGAGATCGGGTAAACCACTCCAGCATCGAGCCATTTGATGATCTCTTTCTTCACCACCTCCTGCATTGGCGGATTCAGTCTCCGTTGGTGCTCGGCGGTGGGAGTGCAGTTTTCTTCTAGCTGTATCTTATGAGTACAAATACCTGGTGGGATGCCAATGATATCTGCAATGGTCCAGCCGATTGCTCTCTTGTATCTCCTCAGAGTGGATAATAATGCTTCAACTTGAGATTGCACAAGGTCTGCCGCGATGATTACCGGTAAGGTGTCGTTGTCACCCAGAAATGCATACTTCAGATGGCCCGGCAATTCTTTCAATTCCAATACCGGTGCTTCCTCTATAGAAGGCTTTGCGGGAGGTGTTGGTCTGTTCTTTAAATCGAGATCCAATTTCTTTGGGGCGTGACTATATGACCCCATTCCTACCATAGCATTTACAATTTCCTCATAGTCTTCGACGCCATCATCATCGAAATTCATCATAACTGCTGCCAATGTCTCTACAGCAAGTCTTTCTTCGATAGAAACGATCACATCAAATTCTGTAACAACATCACTAACCGAGACGACATTCATGTCCCTTGGTTGCTTCATTAATCTGCACACGTTGAACTTCACTACTTCTTCGTTCAACCTGAAAGTCAACTCGTTGCTCTCCATATCTACCAATACTCTTCCGGTTGCCAAGAAGGGTCGTCCCAAAATAATAGGGACTTCGAAGTCCACTTCGCAATCCAAGATCACAAAGTCAGCTGGGAAGATAAGCTTACCGATATTTACTAGCACATCAGACAATATCCCTGCGGGTCGCTTTACCGATCGGTCACCCATTATCACTCTCATGGATGTCGGTTTAGGAGTTCCTAAACCCAATTTGTTATACACTGCTAGCGGCATCAAATTGATACTAGCATCAAGATCGTATACTGCTCTTCCGCAGTTGAGCTTCCCGATAGTACAGGGAACAGTGAAAGTACCTGGATCCTCCTTCTTTTCGACTAGCAACCCTGTAGAAATAGCGCTGCAGTGGTGAAGATTATCTTCCGGTTCATAGCTTACCGACCTCTTCTTTGTAATCAAGTCCTTCATGAACTTGGCATAACTGGGCATTTGTTCCAGCGCTTCCACCAATGGTATGTTTATTGAAATCTGTTTCAGCATGGTCATGAAGTTCAGGAACTTACCATCGTCAGCTTTCTTCTTCAAACGCTGTGGGAACGGAGGTGGTGGTCGAGGCATCATAAGTGGAAGCTTTTCAGCTTCCTTGCGTTTCTCCGCGGGCTTTGGAGTTTCCTCCTCTACCGCCTCTTCATCATCCGCAATATCACCTTGAGCATGAATTACCGGCTGTGATTCCGGTAATATTTTTCCGCTTCTTGTGGTGATCGCCATACAGCTTGCATCATTCTTCGGATGAGTGGTGTCGCTCGGCAAAGTACCTATTTTCCTTGGGTTTAGAGATGCCGAGATGTGACCCACTTGCTGCTCTAGTTGCTTGATAGCAGTTGAGTGTGACTCCACTACCAGACTCAATGTTGATAACTCATTCCGTATTGCCTTTACCCCAGAGTCAGTCGATTCCACCTTAAGCAGCATCTTCGCCATCATGTTCTCAAGTTTGGCAGTTTCAGCCTCGTTGCCAGCTTTGTCCCGATTACCAGGTGGTATATACAACCCACCTCTATCGGTGTTGTTCCTCCAGTTTCCTTGGTCGCGATTTTTGTAGCCACCATTCTCATAGTGGTTGTCTCTTGGATGGCTCCGACCTTGGTTTCCCTGGCCATTGGCCTGGAAACCCCCCAAGTAATTCGCGTCCTCAGTCTCCATACCTTGGGAATCCACAGCCTGTACCTTCTCTATACTTCCTGACGTCAAGTGCCTTGTCAGGAGATCCAACTGCGTTTTCAGGTGCGCCATGTCTTGGTCGCGCTCCTCCTCTTTTCTTCGCTGCTCTGCTGACATGCCAACGGTACAGGTGCTAGCTGCAATCTCTGAATCTCGTGTGTGCCAGGCCCTGTAGGTCTTGGTGAGCCTGTCCAAAGTAGTTGTGGCCTCAACAAAGGTGAGACCCATGAATGCACCACCTGCTGCGTTGTCTAACGTCGGCTTGGTAGCCGAATTCAGTGCCCGGTAGAATGTCTGCATCAAAAAGTTATCAGTCAACTGATGGTTCGGGCATTGTGTGATCTTCTTTTTGAATCGCAGCCAAGTCTCGTGCAGTGCTTCGTGCGGTTGCTGCCTAAAGTTGTTGATCTCGTCCCTCAACTGCATCATCCGAGAGAGAGGAAAGAACCTTTCTAGGAAAGCTCCTCTCAACTCTCCCCACGTTGCGATAGAGTCGGGGGTCAGCTCTGTCAACCACAATGCTGCCTCCTCAGACAGAGACAACGGAAACAACCTGAGCCTGATCGCTGTCTGACTCACGCCTGGCAGCTCAAACGATTTGCAGATCCCGACGAAATTCATCAAGTGCTGGTTTGGATCATCACTAGCCGCACCTCGGAACACTCCTCTCAAGTTCAACAGCTGGATCATCGTGCTAGTGATGTAGAACTTTGCTCCGGGTGCTAGCGGTGGAAGAATAATGGCGCCTGTAGCGCCAGCTCCATCTAGGTCGAGATCCTCATCGTTCATCATAACATCGTCTTGCCGACCCTTAGTATTTAAATTTTGTTGGGCCAGCAGTTCTGCAGCGATCCTTGCTGCCTCGTTTTGTGCGGTTATATTGAGCCTTAATGATCTCGCAAGCTCGGGATCGTAAGGTAATATTGAAGTATCCGAGCTTCGGGTACTTGGCATGCACAAATCTGTACCCTGTCCAAAAACAAAAACAACAAACAAAAAATAAAAGCAGGAAAATATGACTAAGAGTCAAATAAACACACTAGACTTAATCAAAAACCGTATTCCCCGGCAACGGCGCCATTTTTGATAACGCTCAAACTACACCTCAATTTAAGAAGCGTATGCGATCGTTGTCAAATATATAACCCAACAAGGTTGGGGTCGAATCCCACAGAGAATATGGTGATGATTAAGACTTTAGTGAAGTATGTGACTAGTCGTCAATCGTTTCCAGTAAATAACAGGGGGGTTTTTGTAATCAAATTGTAAACAAAACAATAATAAACGTAGGAGTTTAAATCAGTATTAGAGGATGAACTAGGGATGTGTTCACCATGGCGTTGTAACAATGTCGATTCTAGGCTTAACCGGGTTCTTTCTATATGCTTGTCACGATGTGATTGCGTCAATTGTATCGTCTAAACGTCTCTCGACCAAATAAACAAATTTCCTTTTATCTTCTCTCGATCTCAAAAAGATGTGCTTTTTAGCTCTCAATCCTAACATCAAGTAGATTAATCCAGTTACGGCATTAATCTTTAAGACGAGAGTTGGTAGTCTCGAATCCTTGTTGTTAATCAAGTTTCCCAGTTTTAATCTCTTTCTCAAGCAAATTAAACCTAGGCATGTTCTAATGTTTGCAACCCACTAGAAAACGTGACATAATGTATGATTAACAACGTGACAATACATAAATCGAACCCAACGCTACCCGGAATCTATATTGCTACGTTTGCCATGGCTCCCACAACCCTAGTTGCGGGAGTTTTAGTTAATCATGCTATAAAGAAAAGAGAAGAGAATTGAATTCATAATAAGGAGAAGAAGTTCTTACAATATAATGAAAACCAATCTTCAATAATCCAAGAACAAGAAAAACCAAGAACTCACGAACACGAATTCAAGAATCCGAAAACGTGTTGTTGCTCTCAAAAATTGACTAAAAACTATTCTAAAACTATTGGTTGTCTTCTTATTACATAAACCTATCATAGGGTATTTATAGGAGTCAAAGAAACCAAATCCAAAACGGCTAGGAATCCCCAAAACGCGGGTCGCCGACGTAACGCCACTGCCTTAACTTGACGGTCAGGCTGACGGACCGTCAAGGCAGTGACGGACCGTCGCCTGGACCGTCACTGCTAGGCAGTGGTGTCGCCTCCTTTGCTGCCTCCACGCGACGGTCTATGTGACGGACCGTCACTCATGTGACGGACCGTCACTCAAACCGTCACCCTTAGGCAGAACTTCGTTTTTCTCGTATTTTCTTCCGTTTTCGTGTTTGCTTCCATTTCCTACAAATACAACATAAAAACATTAAAAACAACAACGGTTGCTTGAAAACGTACGATTGTTCTTAGTAAAAAGGAGTCGAAAGTGACGTAAATTAGCGTCACATCACTGACCCCCGACTCTATCGCAACGTGGGGAGAGTTGAGAGGAGCTTTCCTAGAAAGGTTCTTTTCTCCCTCTCGGATGATACAGTTGAGGGACGAGATTAGCAACTTTAGGCAGCAACCGCACGAAGCACTTCACGAGACTTGGTTGCGATTCAAAAAGAAGATAACACAATGCCCGAACCATCAGTTGACCGATAACTTTTTGATGCAGACGTTCTACCGGGCACTGAATTCGGCTACCAAGCCGACGTTAGACAACGCAGCAGGTGGTGCATTCATGGGTCTTACCTTTGTTGAGGCCACAACTACTTTGGACAGGCTCACCAAAACCAACAGGGCCTGGCACACACGAGATTCAGAGGTTGCAGCTAGCACCTATACCGTTGGTATGTCAGCAGAGCAGCGTAGGAAAGAGGAGGAGCGCGACCAAGACATGGCGCATCTGAAAACGCAGTTGGACCTACTGACCAAGCACTTGTTCTCAGGAGGTATGGAGAAGGTACAAGCGGTGGGTTCCCAAGGTATGGAGACTGAGGAGGCGAATTACTTGGGGGGTTTCCAGGCCAATGGCCAGGGAAACCAAGGTCGGAACTACCAGAGAGACAACCACTATGAGAAAGATGGTTACAGAGATCGCGATCAAGGTAGATGGAGGAATAACACCGATAGAGGTGGGTTGTATGTACCACCTGGTAATCGGGACAAAGCTGGCAATGAGGCAGGGACTTCCAAGCTAGAGAACATGATGGCGAAGATGCTGCTAAAGGTGGAATCGACTGACTCTGGGGTAAAGGCAATGAGGACTGAGTTATCAACGTTGAGTCAGGTAGTAGAGTCACATTCCACCGCAATCAAGCAATTGGAGCAGCAAGTGGGTCAGATCTCGGCATCTTTAAACCAAAGGAAGACAGGTACCTTGCCGAGTGACATGACTCATCCGAGGATTGACGCAAGTTGTATGGCGATCACCACAAGAAGCGGAAAAATATTACCGGAATCACATCTGGTAATTCAGACCCAAGGTGATGTTGCGGATGATGAAGAGGCAGTAGAGGAGGAAACTCCAAAGCCCGCGAAGAAAAGAAAGGAAGCTGAAAAGCCTCCAACTATGATGCCTCGGCCACCACCTCCTTTCCCACAGCGTTTGAAGAAGAAAGCTGACGATGGTAAGTTTCTGAACTTCATGACCATGCTGAAGCAGATTTCAATAAACATACCATTGGTCGAAGCGCTGGAACAAATGCCCGGTTATGCCAAGTTCATGAAGGACTTGATTACAAAGAAGAGGTCGGTAAGTTTTGAACCGGAAGACAACCTCCACCACTGCAGCGCTATTTCCTCTAGATCGTTGGTCGAAAAGAAGGAAGATCCAGGTGCGTTCACTGTTCCCTGTACTGTTGGGAAGCTCAACTTCGGGAAAGCCTTGTGTGATCTGGGTGCTAGCATCAACTTGATGCCGCTAGCCGTCTATAAACAACTGGGTTTGGGAGCTCCTAAACCAACGTCCATAAGAGTGATGATGGCTGACCGTTCAGTAAAGTGACCTGTGGGAATATTATTTGATGTGCTGGTCAAGATTGGTAAGCTTATATTCCCGGCCGACTTTGTGATCTTGGATTGCGAAGTGGATTTCGAAGTTCCCATAATCTTGGGACGACCATTGCTAGCCACAGCAAGAGCCTTGGTTGACATGGAGAAAAATGAACTGACCTTCAGGCTGAACAATGAAGTTGTCAAGTTCGATGTGTCCAAATTGATGAAGCAACCAAGCGAGATGAGGGTGGTCGCGGTCATTAATGCAATTGAGGAATTCCCTGCGGATGCACAACTTGAGGAGAAGGGTTTGGTCGAGACTCTAGCTGTGGTAAGAAGGATGATGCGAGAGCATAAACATGTAGAGGAAGGCGGTGAAAATAAATCAAGAAAACGAAACACCGCAAGAGAATCTGCAAAGAAAAAGCGAAGAAGTTGTCGCGACTAGCGATGGAGCCCAAAGAGAAAGCTGGAACGCCATACTCCATCGAGTTCTCTTGTTTTGGAGACCCTGGCGGTCTCCAACATCATTCCAGAATCTGAGTCATATCGACTTCACAGGTATTCCTAATTCTCACAGTTTTTAGTTTTCGTATGTATGCATTGGGGAGTCTATTGATTGTTAGGATAGTTGCGCGTGTGTATGTAGAATGTTCTATCATATCGGAATGACATGTTTGGATCCTTGCAAGTTAGTGTTTCATACATTCGTGTGCTACGAGGGAGCTTGATTTAATTGAATAAGTTTTGAATGACCATGAGTTGCTAGAGACATGAGTTTGTGTTCTTAGTTGAGTCGTCTTATTGTTTTATGTTATGTTGCTTGAGGACAAACGAACGTTTTAAGTTGAGGGTGTTGATGTGCCGCTAATTTACGTCACTTTCGACTCCTTTAAACTAAGAACAATCGTACGTTTTCAAGCAACCGTTGTCGTTTTTGATGTTTTTATGTTGTATTTTCAGAAAATGGAGACAAACGCGGAAACGGAAGGAAATACTAGAAAAAGAGGATTCTGCCTAAGAGTGACGGCCTGAGTGACGGTCCGTCACACATGTGACGGTCCGTCACCAAGACCGTCGCATAGAGGCAGTGCCACTGCCTAAGGTTGACGGTCCAGGCGACGGTCCGTCAAGGCAGTGACGGTCCGTCAGCCTGACCGTCGCACCAAAATAGTAGCGTCAAGCGGCTGCCCGCGTTTTGGGGATTCCTAGCCCGTTTTGGATTTGGCTTCTATTACTCCTATAAATACCCTATGTTAGGTTTATTTTAGAGAGATCACCTTTTCAATTAGTTTTTACACGTTTTTTACAATAGTTTTAGGAGTTTGAGCGAGACTTTGAGCGCAAGCAACACGGTTTCTTGATCTTGCAAGCGTGTTCTTGATTCGTTCTTGAGTTCTTGGTTTCTTGTTCTTGGATTAACTGAGGATTGTTTTCAATACATTGTAAGGATCTTTTCTCTTTATTATGATTATGACTTTCTTCTCTTATTCTTCAAGCATGATTAACTAAAACTCTCACAACTAGGGTTGTGGGAGCCATGGCAAACGTAGCAATATAGATTCCGGGTAGCGTCGGGTTAAATATATATGTTGTCACGTTGTTAATCATACATTCTTTCACGTTTTCTAGTGGTTGCAAACATTAGAACTTGCCTAGGTTTAAATTTGCTTGAGTAAAGAGATTAAAACCGGGAAACTTGATTAACAACGAGGATTCGAGACTACTAACTCTCGTCTTATGATTAATGCCGTAACTGGA
Organism: Jaltomata sinuosa; assembly: GCA_003996215.1. Taxonomy (NCBI): domain Eukaryota; kingdom Viridiplantae; phylum Streptophyta; class Magnoliopsida; order Solanales; family Solanaceae; genus Jaltomata; species Jaltomata sinuosa. The sequence continues at coordinate 216,293 of QJPP01003392.1, read as the reverse complement.
TTAATCTACTTGATGTTTAGGATTGAAAGCTAAAAAGCACATCTTTTCGAGGTCGAGAGAATAGAAAAGGAAATTTGTTTATTTGGTCGAGAGACGTTTAGACGATACCATAAATTCAATCACATCGTGACACACATGTAGAAAGAACCCGGCTAAGCTTAGAATCGACATTGTTACCAACGCCATGGTAAACACTTCCCTAGTTCGTTCTCCTATCTTGATTAAAACCCACACGTTTATTACTTGTTTTGTTTACGATTTGTTCACACAAACCCCCCCTTTTTTTACCGGAAACTATTGACCATCAGTCACGTACTTCACTAAAGGCTTAATCTTCACCATATTCTCTGTGGGATTCGACCCCAACCTTGTTGGGTTCTTTACTTGACTACGACCGCTTACGCTTCGTTAATTCGAGGTGTAGTTTGGGCGTTATCAGCTATCCTTTCCCACTTCCACTCTGGAATGGGCATCCACTGAAGTAGTCCTGCAGGTCTCTGGTGCTCATACTTTACCTGCTGGCAATTCTGACATTTGGACACAAAATCAACTATGTCCTTTTTCATTTCGGGCCACCAGTAACGCTGCCTTAAGTTCCTGTACATTTTAGTCACACCCGGATGAATTGAGTACCGTGAACCATGAGCTTCTGCCAAGATTTTCTGAATTATATCATCAACCCAAGGAACACCAATCCTTCCTATGAAATTTAATACTCCACCAGAGTCTAACGTGACGTCCCTGGATTCCCCGAATATTACCTTACCTCGAAGCTTACTCAGTTTCGGGTTCTAGAACTATTTGGCCTTTATTTCCTGTATGAAGATGGCTTTGACCTCAATGCTAGCCAACAATCCACCCTGCTATGAAACACCCAAGTGCATGAACTTAGCCTCCAAGTCCCAAATTTCCCTGGCTAGTGGTCGTTTGGACACCCCCAAATAATCCAAACTACCCATGATAACTGTTTTTCGGCTCAACGCGTCTGCCACCACATTAGCCTTACTCGGATGATATTGAAAGATCACATCATAGTCCTTCAATAAATCCATCCACCTTCTCTGCCTCAAATTCAAATCCTTCTGAGTGAACACATGCTGCAGACTGCGATGATCGGTGAACACTTCACACTTGACATCATAGAGATAGTGTCTCTAAATCTTGAGTGCAAAGACCACTGCTGCCAACTCCAAGTAGTGAGTCGGGTAGTTCCTCTCATGCACCTTCAACTTCCTAGATGCATAAGCTATCACATTCTTATCCTTCATCAACACAACTTCCAAACCAGAATGTGAAGCATAACAGTAAATAATAAAGTCTTTACCTTCAACCGGAAAGGACAATATAGGAGCCGTGGTCAGAAGTGTCTTGATCTTTTGGAAGCTCTCCTAGCACTTGTTGGACCACACGAATGGTACATCTTTCTGTGTCAGCCTGGTCAAGTGAGTAGCAATAGACGCAAAATCCTTGACAAACCTCCGGTAGTACCTTGTGAGTCCAATAAAACTCCTCACCTCAGTCACAGAGTTAGGCCGGACCCAACTCTTGACCGCTTTAATTTTCTGGGGGTTTACCATCACTCACTTTTCTGACACTACATGCCCCAAGAACGCAACTGAAGCCAACCAAAATTCACACTTGGAGAACTTCGCGTAAAGCTTCTAGCATCTCAAGATGTCCAACATAATACGGAGATGACTAGCATGCTCCTCCCTACTCTTGGACTAGATCAAAATATCATCGATAAACACAATCACGAAGGAATCCAAGTATGACTTAAATACCCCATTCATCAAACTCATGAATGCTGTCGGCGCATTGGTCAAACCAAATGACATTACCAAGAACTCGTAAAGCCCATATCGAGTTTAAAAAGTAGTCTTAGGAATGTCTTCAGGCCTAATCCTCAACTGATGGTACCCCAACCTCAAGTCGATTTTCGAAAATACCGATGTGCCCTGAAGCTGTTCAAACAAATCATCAATGCTGGGTAGAGGGTACTTATTCCGGATGGTCACCTTGTTCAACTGGCTATAGTCTATGCACATCCGTATACTACAATTTTTTTCTTCACAAATAACACAGGAGCACCCTAAGAAGAAGCACTGGGATGGATAAATCCCTTATCTAGGAGTTCCTGCAGCTGAGTCTTAAGTTCCCTTAACTCTGCCGGAGCCATACGATACGGAGGAATAGAAATGGGATGAGTGCCTGCTCCAAATCAATACAAAAGTCTATATCCCTGTCTGGAGGCATACCAGGCAAATCCGCTGGAAACACCTCTAGAAACTCAGAAACCACTGGAACTGACTCAATAGATAGGGACTCCACACTATCATCCCGGAGATGAGCCAAGAAGGCTTGACACCCTCTCCCCACTAGCTTATTAGACCAAATGAATGATATGACCTTAACTGGCTTAGGTCTGTACACACCTTCCCACTCTAGTCTATCCTTACCCGGAATCTCTAGAGCCACAGTCTTGGTGTTACAGTTCAACACAGCATAATAAGGGGACAACCAGGTCATGCCCAAGATAATATCAAAATCAGCCATATCCAGGATTACCAAGTATACCCAAGTATGCAACCCCACAAACACAACAGAACATTCATGATAAACATGAGTCACAATCACAGACTCTCCAACCGGGGTAGAAATATGAATAGGGGAATCAAGGATATCACAAGTCAATTCCAGACCCAATGCAAAACTCACAGATACATAATAATATGTAAAATTGGGGTCAAATAATACCGAAGCCATTTTATCGTAGACAAGAATGGTACCTGTGATCACCGCATCTGATGCTTCCACCTTGGTCCTTTCCAGAAAACATAGCAATGAGCCCGATCATCAATTCGGGCAACTTCCAGGACCGGCTGCGCTGCACCCCTGCCCACGTTGCCGTTCCCTCTGTCGCCCCGACCTCCCTGAAAGTTACCTCACCCACTCTGTGGACGACCTTTAGCATTACCGCCTCTGCCTGCCAGGACCACCGCTCTAGACTGCTGCTGACCTTGATTTACTGTCTGCCTGAGCGGGCACTCCCTCTTAAAGTGGCCCAGATCACCATAATGGAAGCAATCACGATCAAGTGTAGGCCTGCTAGCTGATGTATAAGACGCTCCCTGGCCTCTAGAAGCTGAAGACTGATTATGAGCTCCCTGACGACCACTTGTAGCAGCTGGCAGAGATGACTGGATAGGACAGGCTAAGTATACTTGCTGATTATGACCCCTGGAATGTGAGCCACCATAATTTCCCTCATTTCGGGGCTTTTTGGCCAATGCCTTAGCCTGCCCCGTCTGCCTGACTCCCTCTAATTGCTTCGCATAATCCACCACATCATTAAAGCCCTTTCCTGAAGAGGTCATATGCACTGATAGTACCTGTAGCTCAGTGTTCAAACCTTTCACAAACAACCGGACCCGTTCCTCCTTGGAACCCAACAGCTGTGTGGCAAAATGAGACAAGGAGTGGAATTTTGCCTCGTAAGCAGAGACTGACATGCCGCCCTGCTCCAAGTTCAAAAACTCATCTTTCTTCCGGTCCCTCAAAGTGCGGGGTATATACTTCTCTAAAAATAAAGCGTGGAACTGTTCCCAAGTCAGTGGGGGTAGAACAGAAGACCGACACGCCACGTGAGACCTCCACCACTGCTTGGCATCACCCTGCAACTGAAATGCGACAAACTCAACCCCATGCTGACATACAATACCCAACTTGTGCAACCTCTTGTAGCAATCCAAGATGAACTCATAAGCATCCTCCCTATCAGTACCCTGAAATGTAGGAGTTTTCAGCTTGAGAAACTTGGTCAGCATCTCATGCTCATTCCCTGTCATCACTGGGCCTAGCATTGGCCTGAAGAAGTCATTTGTGCCTGAGGCTGCATCCATCCTAGGAGCTGTAGTAGCCGCTGGCTGAGTATCCAAGGCCTGGTTTGCAAAAGCCGCGGGTATGGCTCCAGTACCAACCAAACCACCCAAAATATTCCAAGTCTATTGAAAGGCTTCTGGTGTCATAGTAGGAAGGCCTGCACCCCCAACCAGTGTCGCTTCCTCCTGCGTCTCACCATCTTCAGCCACAACTTCTACATCTTCAGCAATATGTTCCTGAGGTGGGGGAGGGGTTGCCTCACGTGCATCAGCAGCAGCTCGAGCCTCACCCCTGGTGGGTGTGGCTCTACCTCATCCTCTTCCCCTTCCCCTGCCTCTACCACAGATAGCCAGGCCCGCTGCTCTAGCTCCGTTGCTCCTTATGTTAACCATCTGCAGACAGAAGATTGAATGAGATTAGATACCAATTTCTATCACCAGATACCAATTGGAATCGAGTTATAGCACGAAGGAAAGAAGGAAGAGATAGTTTTTCCTAAAGCCCCATAGCCTCTCGAAGAAAAGTACTGACGTCTCTGCACCGTTCTGCAAGACTCTACTAGAGTTGTTTGGTACGACGCTATCAACGAACCTAGGGCTCTGATACCATCTTTGTCACGACCCAGACTGCCATGAGTGGCACTCACACAACCCCCGGGTGAGCGAACCATCACTTTCCCGAACTTAATCGTTCTAACAGCTCAAAACCAGTGCATAAAAGTAAACTAGAAATTTAATAATAATAATGATAAAACTTTATTATGTTAACCTGTAGAAATTACCCCCTAGAATCTGAAAGTCGCAGTACCAAACAATTCTACCAATATATAGAGTACGGGGATGCAACCCCAAAATAACAAAAATAGTCTAAGCTCGAAGCAAATGGGCTACAACTCTAATGATAGGTTCAAGGTAGCTCAATCGAAGCAGCTCACCCTTGAAGTCTGGAAACGCTGGTACTACAGATGAGGTCGCGTCTCAACTGCTGGAAGATTTTTTGTACTCACAAGAAAGAAAAGAAAGTGCAGTATCAGTACACCACTACTGTGTACTGGTAGGATCATCAGCCAGTCCCAAACAAATAGTGTATAAACAGTATAGCAAATCAAGTATAAGTACGAAAACATGCAACAAGTCAATAGGCTCCCCTAGACTACAAGTCTCTACCGAGCTTGTTCCCACCTAAACTCCACCACATACAACTCTAAGCCACAATCACAGAATTCAATAAATCATCCTTTTCGCCTAGCCCAGACCCACCTTGGAATCCCTTCTAAGGAACACCTAAGTGTTAAACAGATAACCCGGCCTAATCCAAGACCAACTACACAGATAAAACAGGATTCTCGATCACTCAAGAATCACCAACGAATATCACAGTTCAATAAAATAGCCCGGTCCACTCACGAAACCAATATCAGTCAAAGCAATATAACAATATCCATGTAATGTAGCAATATCAATGCAATGATGCAGTAAAATAAACTCGTACAAGGTGTGGTACCCGAGCCAACTGTTAGTAATTCGTACCAGGTGTGGTACCCGAGCCAACCATTTGTTATACCCATACCAGGCGTGGTACCCGAGCTAACCGTTAGTAATTCATACCAGGCGTGGTACCCGAGCCAACCGAATGTCAACAATCCACAGTCAAAATAATGAACAAACAACTTGTAAAACCAACAAGCAACACACTGTTCAATCCACAGACTGTAAACAAGACCCTTAGATATTCTAAGCAATTCCTCTAAGCAATGTAATTCATACAAACACTTAGATAAGAGTACAAGAACATACAACATTCACAGGAATCGTAAGCCATCACCTACCTCAAAATAATCCCGGCTCTACTCAACTCGAGCTTTTCCGTGTTCTGGATTCCTTTATCGTTCTTGGTCTAAAACAACATACAAGTACTTAAATTAACAAACAAGGCATGCGTATTACCCGTATTACACTAAATCCCAAACCCCAGACCAACCATGATCATTCTACCCTTTTTCCCGGGCTTCTCGCCATTAATTTCCCTAGTTCTATTATTTTCATGGATAAAAATAAAGAATTTAGCAATATGTGATCATAAAACCTTACTTTTAACAATACCCAAGAACTTTTATGCCTAGAATCCCCCTTCTTCCCCGGATTCTACCATCCCTAGATTATTCCAACCTTTTCCCAAGTTCCCCTCTAGCAATTCTACCGCAGAGGAAAAGTAGTACAATGATTGGAGAGTAGAAACCTTATCTTTAGGTCAAAAAATAGTGGAAAACTGGTAGAAATTGCCCAAAATTGTCCCCTTCTTCTCCCAAAATATTTCAAGAAAAACTGAACTATTTTGGAAAAGTTTCTGCATTAAATCCTATCACGCTCCGCTATAGCGGTATCGCCGTAGCAGAGTCATTCGCTATGGCGGAGACTGACCGACGTTGACTTTCGTTGTAGCGGTAATTTCTCCGCTACAACAGAGGTCGCTATGGCAGAGCCGTTACGCTCGTCACGGACAAAAAGTTTGAAAATCTCCAAAATTTGCCTATTTTACAACACACTTGCTTCCCCCAATGATCAAAAATAATCCCTTCACGTCAATCACGATTTTGGGAGTTTTACGTACCCAAATTGGATTTCGAAAAGTCCCCAGACTCCTCTATGTGTTAACTATGAGGAAAACTAGCTCAACACAAGGCATCCAACCCAATCCTTACCCAGATTTCCCTAGACTCCACCTCACCCCAAAATTGGCCGAGACTAGCTTAGCTCAGAATTTCAAACCCCCAAAACTGGAGTTTTCTAACTCTAAAACTTGGCACAATTGGACTACCCGTAATGACGGACCCGGTCATTACACTGGCTTCAGTGATTGCTTCTACTTTGCTTTTCCATGATTCAGGCAACACACTTGGAAGTTTTCTGACAGCCTTACAAGTAGGAATGTACTCTTCTAGGGAATAAATTTCATTGAGTATAGCAGTAAACCTGGTGTGCATGTCCTGAATGATTTCTCCTTCCTTTATTCTGAAAAGTTCATACTGCCTGTTTAGATTGTCTATCTTGGCCTCCTTTACAACAGTAGTGCCTTCATGATCAGTTTGTAGAGTGTCCCATATCTGTTTAGCATCTTGACAGGAGGAGATTCTATTGTATTCATTAGGTCCAATGCCACAAATCAGAATTTTTCTAGCCTTGGCATTATTTTGAATAACTATCTTGTCAGTAGCATTCCATTCTTTCCTATCCTTTGGTACTTGTTCCTTCCCATCAACACATGTCTTCATGGGAATGGTGGGACCATCTAGAATGACATTCCATAGATAAGGAATTTCTCCCATAAGATGATCCATCATCCTATTCTTCCACCTGCCATAGTACTTGCCATTGAACAAGGGTGGTCTTGTTTGAGAAGAGCCTTCCTGAGCGGTTGGAGGGGAAACCATTAGATCCTTTTCAGGTGTTAACCTTTAACGAAAAGACCTGCTTTGATACCAATTGAAGAAAGTTGGTGCCCACTACTTATCTCAGGGGCTAGGTCCTCAGTACAGTTCCACTTAAAGCAGTAAGTAAATTGACACACAAAATTTACGTGGAAAACCCCTAACTCCAGGAGTAAAAAATCACGAACTCACTTTACTCACAACTTCAAGTTTTATGATTACAACTCAATAATCAAAAGAACTAACTCTAGTACCTAGCCTCAAACAATACACTAATATTGTTTCTTCTCACAACTTCTCTCAAACTCTCTAACTCTCTCTATCTCAAGAAGCCAAACCCACATCTTGTTATAAGCCTCTCTCTCTCTCTCTCTCTCTATCTCTCTCAAGAAGCCAAACCCACTTCTTGTTACAAGCCTCACAAACTCACACTCTATGTATTAACAACCATGCAGGATTGTACTAAGAACAACTCTCTCTTGTGTCTTCTTTGGAATAGCTTGCTTGAGATCTTTATTGTTTGAGAATACTCCTTCTCAACTTTGTGCAATAGGTCTGTGAAATTCTTCTTTGCTCCATTACTTTTATAGAAGTCTCAAGCTCTCCTCTCCTTGATAGGAAAAATCAATCATTTCCTTGTAAGAGTTGGTCGCCGACTTGGAGTCTTCTCCTTGTTGGACTTGGACAATGCTAAGCGCCTCCTTTCTTCTTTTTTTACAAACTTTTGACCTTTTCTTCTTTGACATGGATACTACCTTTTATAGTTAGTTTTCATAAATATCTTTTTATCAAAAATAAGTTTTGCCTCATTATCAAAACTTGTTTGACAAGGTTTCTTCATTAAATATGTGTTGAATGAATGTAGGGTGCTATACGCAGGATATGCAGGAGTAGAGCAATCACACCACATGAGATTCTGATGGAATTTTGAAAGAGCGTAGGCAACGACGAGTTTAGAATGGTTGACTGAGTTGTTTAACGTCACTTTAAGATGACAAAAATGTCTTAAGAATGGAGGTTGAGTACAATAATTTATAAGAACAAGTGAGATATTCATATTTGCAATAATTATAAAGGGATCAAGTTATTTAGCCACACTATAAAAGTGTGTGAGAGAGTGGTAGAGTTGAGGGTGAGGAAGGGCGTGTCTATTTTCGTGAACTAGTCTGGATTCATGTTGGGGCATTATACTACAAAAGTCATTCATCTCGTGAGGAGGGGTGTCTAGTGGGTTGGGCCGATCCTGGCCGGATCGGCAAAAATTAAACCGGCCAGGTTCGGGGCCGGGTTGTCCCTATTCGGGTCCAACCAGTTCGATCCCAAAAGGGTTCTAAGTGACCCATTCGATTTTGGCTTATACCGGTCGGGGCCGGTCCAAGTTACATTAAAAAAACATTTTAAAAATAATTATTTGTTTAAAAACGTCTATTAATAAAATACAAATTATTTATAGTGTTATTTTTATTTATTATTTAAAAAGCTGAGCCGGGCTGAATCGGTCCGAATAGATTAACTGGTATTACTAACAATGTGACATTACCGATTTTAACCAGTTCTGGGTTATGGATTCAAAAATTAAACCGGCCGGTTTCAGTTATAGTACGCGACCCAGACCAATCCAACCCTTTAACTGAGGGCCATGCCAGGTTGAATTTATATCGGATCGGACCGATTTGATTCTCGATCAACCCGGCCCGATTAACACCCTTAGAGGAGACTGGTGAAGCAATATCAAGAGAGAGAGAGAGAGAGGAATTTACCTATGATGTTCATTGACTTAGCTAGAAAAGATATACAACAAAGTCCAAAAGGAGGTCTATACAGATGCTTGGAAGCTAGAGATCGATGTCTGTGTGGCATACACTAGGGCGACTTGGCAGACTATTGGGAAACTGTTAATATTTTTAGGGGATTGAACTTGCTACAAAGTTGAAATTATTTCTATCTGACTATCTGAGCTAATTATGACAATACTGCAGTGGTTCCTTTCTGTCTGAGCTAACTATAGACTTTGACAATGTAATTCCTCAAATGTTGGACCAAGAAATTTTCTTTTCAGTTTCATGGTGCCGTGTGAAAATGGCGGAGCCAGAATTTTCACTAAAAGGAAATTCAAAATATGAAAAAGTAATTAGACACATGAAGAAGCTAAAGGGGGTTCAACATCTACTATACATACATAAAAATAAGTAGTAATTTTTATCATATATAAACAGTGTAATTTTCCGTCAATGGAGATTCAGATGATCTGAGTTCTGTCTATAGAGAATTATAATAAAGTCACGGGCATTATAACAAGTACAATAGTGATAAATTTGTATATCCTTTGCCTTCGAATATACAGCTACAGTCAATCAAGAAGAGAATAAGACGCTTAATTAATTAAGCTTAAATCACATCAATGATCAATGTAGTGCTTTTGTTGGAATTCGAAATGATTCAAGGAAGAAGAAGAAAGAGGCGAGGATTTCAGACACAAATGAAACATTGGTTTCGTCAAACTCATGTGCTATGTCTGAAAGAAACAAAAGGGCCAGTTTGTTATACGGGACCAAAAGAACTTCACCAGTGGGCCAAGTCTCAGCCCAAGAAGAAAAGGCCCAAAGTCTGAAGGTGTTAGAAAATACAGCTGTACATACAAGGGTATATTCTCAACATAGAAAGGAATAAAATTTTGTTAGTTTGTTATTAGGTTAGCCAATAAGAAATAGACAAGTGTATAGGATTTATCATTTTTTTCCATACTTGTATAAATTAGAGAATTCTGTAATAGTGCAATACACAGAAGAAAATTTTCCAAATATCATCTTATTCAATTTCTTTCATGGTATCAGAGCACTAAGCAAACTTTTCCATAAATTTCTTCTGAAATTTTCATCACATCTTCTTCTCTAATCAATCATGACTGAAGCTAACATCACTACTGGTACTGTGGGAGGAACTACGAATCCTCCAGTTATAGATACCAATCATCCTTATCACTTCACTCCCTCCGATGCACCTGGTATGAAGCTTGTGAACAACATATTCGATGGAAAGGGCTACCAGGGATGGAAGAGGTCCATTCTCATTGCTCTATCAGCCAAGAACAAGTTAGGCTTCATCACTGGAGCTCAGTCTCCACCCTTTTATGATTCAGCAGATCTGCAGCCATGGAATAAATGCAATGATATGGTGACTTCATGGCTGCTCAACTCTCTCTCCAAAGAGATTGGAGATAGTGTGATCTATTCCAGGACTGCTAGAGAGCTCTGGATCAGTTTAGGGCACAAATTTGGGCAATCAAATGGTGCTAAACTGTATCATCTTCAAAAAGAACTTAGAAGGTTAATTCAAGGTACATCTAACATTGCAGGATATTTCACTAATCTCAAAAGGCTATGGGATGAACTAGATTCTTTGAATTCTAGTGTCAAGTGCACTTGTGTGTGCATCTGTGAAGGGAAACAGAAGCTGGAAAAATCCCTTCAAGATGAGAAACTTATACAGTTCCTCATGGGTCTTAATGACACGTATGCTCAAGCAAGGGGCAACATCCTCATGATGAACCCCTTGCGAGACATCAACATAGTTTATTCTCTCTTATTGCAAGATGATAATCAGAGGGAAACTTATGTCAGTCCTCTCATACCCTCTGATTCTTCATCTTTCATGGTGGGAAGTTCCTCCAAGGGACCACAAACTCAGAAGTTTGGGACACCATCATACAGATCTGTGAATGATTATCCTAGATTTAACAATTTCAACAACTTTCAGCAGCAAAAACCTCATAACAAATAATTTCAGAAATTCAAAGGAAAGAAGAGCAAGTATAATCCCAATGCTATTTGCACCTTTTGTGGAAAGACTGGGCATGTAGCAGATGACTGTTATAGATTAATTGGCTTTCCAGAATGGTTTTAGTTCACTCATGACAAAGGGAACCAAGGAAATCAAGGTCAGGTTAAGGGAAATGGAGCTTTCACTATGAATGAGACTCAAGTTGGGAACACACTAGATACTAGTGAGAATCAATATTTCAGCAGAAATCAGGTGAATTGCATAGTACAAGCAACCTTGACTCAAATGAAAATGGGTGAACAGGTAAGTGCACCTACACCTGAGATCAATGCCAATGCTGTTGCTGGTACAATAATGAAGTATTTTGGTTCTTGTTTTTCTATTTTCAATTCTACCACTTGGATTATAGACTCAGGTGCCTCAGAACATATGTGCTTTAACCCTAATTCTTTTCTCTCCATGTCACCACTTAGAGTCTCTTTGAACATTAATCTGCCTAACTCTGAGTCTGTCATAGTCACTCATATAGGAATTATGGAAATATACTCTGACCTGGTATTGCACAATGTCCTCTATGTCCCCAGTTTCAAGTATAATTTGTTATCTGTTCATAAACTGTGCAATCAATTTAATTTTTCAGTGTTTTTCACTTCTAATGATTTTATGGTGCAGGACCATTCCATGAGGAATTTTCAAGTTTTTGGTGAAGCTAAGAAAGGTCTCTATCTACTTCAGCCTAATCCTAAGGAGTCTAGAATTAAGAGGACTATTCATCAAACATCTCAGCATGTTTCTAAGTCTGTTTCTTTTCCTTCATGTTCTAGTGCAATTTCTGATGTAAATCTATGGCACATTAGACTTGGGCATTTACCTTTATCATCAATGAAAAATGTCAGTTTCATTTCTGTTCCTTCTAATCTTGATTGTTATTGTGATGTTTGCCCACAAGCTAGACAATCTAGACTTCCTTTTCCCATCAGCCATATCACTTCTAAATCTAAATTTGAGCTAATTCATATTGACACTTGGAGTCCATATAGAGTGCCTACTCACAACAATTACAGGTACTTCTTAACTATTGTGGATGACTACAGTAGGGGCACTTGGACATACCTTCTTGCTGCCAAGAGTAATGCTTTTACAGCCTTACAAGCCTTCATAGAGATGGTCCACAAGCAGTTTGACATTAAGGTAAAGAAAGTTAGATCTGACAATGCTTTGGGATTGGGAAAAAGTGAAGCAGGTTCACTATTTTTTCAAACCAAAGGAATCATACATCAGACATCATGCACAACTACCCCACAATAGAATGGGATAGTTGAAAGAAAGCATAGACATCTTCTTGAGATTGCCAGGGCTCTCATGTTTCAATCCAAAAGCCCTATGTCTTATTGAGAAGAGCGTGTGCTGACAACAACTTTCCTAATCAACAGGCTACCTTCTAAGGTTCTTCAAGGGAAAACACCATATGAAATTATTTTTGATACAACACCTTCCTATCATTTTCTGAAATGTTTTGGATGTAATGCCTATGTTATGCTAACACATTGTCACAAGGAAGGACTAAATTTGATCCTAGAGCAAGAGCTTGTGTGTTTTTGGGATATCCTATTAACCAGAAGGGATACAAATTATTGGATTGTCAATCCAAAAAGATATTTGTATCTAGAGATGTACAGTTTATTGAACATATATTTCCTTTTGCTTCTGATCTTCCTAATTCTCCTATTTATCCAGGAGAGTTATCAAATCCTGTTGAACCTTCTGGTCCTCATGATCCTGTTGAACCTTCTGTTCCCCAAGCACCACCTATCACTCATGTTGTTCCTCCTCCTTCATCACCACCAGATCTTTCACCTCCTTCACCTGCACAATTAATCAATACAACATCAACCTCTTCTCCTCTACCCACATCCTGTGAGATTCCTCTTAGAAGATCATCTAGAACCAATATAGGAACCTTACCTTCTCACCTAGAGGACTATATCTGCAACTCCATAGTCCTGAGTAATGTCACTGCCTCATGTTTTCTCACCCCTATTAAACCAGCTAGCCTTTATATTCATGCTTAGCTGTCCCTAATCAAAAACTCATTCACACAGTTTCAGAAATCTCAGAACCTACCAACTATCATCAAGCATGTTCACACCCTGGATGGAAGTCTGCCATGGATGATGAAATTGCAGCTTTACAATCTAATCATACTTGGGATATAGTCACCTTACCAGCAGGGAGGAAAGCTCTACCTTGTAAGTGGGTGTACAAGGTTAAACAACATGCTGATGGGACTTTGGAGAGATTGAAGGCTAGATTGGTTGTGAGGGGTGACATCCAAAAGGAGGGAATAGATTTCAATGAAACCTTTTCCCCAGTGGTAAATATGACCACCATCAGATGTTTGATAGCTATTGCAGCTGAGAAAGGATGGGATATCAGTCAGTTTGATGTGAATAATGCATTCTTGCAAGGTGATTTACAAGAGGAAGTCTACATGAGATTTCCTCCTGGTTTGGCACCACCTGATCCTAACCTAGTGTGCAAACTTAGGAAGTCTCTCTATGGCCTCAAGCAAGCCTCCAGGCAACGGTATGCTAGGCTTGCAGGGGCACCTAGTTTTAAAGGGTTCACTGCATCACTCAATGATTATTCATTGTTCTTTAAACACACAGAAGGTTCTATAACTATTGTGACAGTGTATGTGGATGACATCCTCATTACATGAGATGCACATTCAGAGATCATAGCACTCAAACAGTTCCTTCACTCAGAGTTCAAAATTAAGGACCTTGGATTTTTACATTATTTTCTAGGCATGGAGGTATTGAGAGAATATCAGGGTATTATCATCAGTCAACGAAAGTATACTATGGATATTTTGCATGTGTTTGATGTTTCACACCTTAATTCAGTTTCCTGCCCACTAGACCCCTCCATTAAATTGACAGTAGATTCAGGTGATTATATGACTGACCCTACTCTATACAGGCACATTATTGGCAAATTGAACTACTTAACACATACAAGGCCAGATCTATGTCATGCTGTGTTGATTTTAAGCCAATATATGCAAAGGCCGTGTATTGACCATTTTAATGCAGCCTTAAGGGTTGTTTGTTACCTGAGACACTACCCTGATCAGGGTCTGTTCTTTTCATCTTCCACATCTTTTTCCCTCCAAGCTTTTTGTAATGCAGACTGGGCCTCTTGTCGCGATTCGCGCAGTTCCATCAGTGGTTTCTTTGTTATCCTTGGAGGTTCACTTATTTCTTGGAAATCGAAGAAACAAACATCAGTCTCCTTATCTTTGGCAGAAGCGGAATATAGATCTATGAGACGTCTAGTAGTTGAGCTCACCTGGCTCACACGTTTGCTCTCCGATCTGTCAGTCGCTACGTCTCTTCCTGTTTCAGTGCACTCTGATAGTCAAACTGCAATCCACATCACCAGGAATCCCATGTTTCATGAATGGATGAAACACATTGACTTGGACTGTCATTTCATCCGGGAATAATACACCACCGGACTCATCTCCCTTTCTTTTGTACCATCGAAGGACCAGCTTGCAGATCTCTTTACGAAATCCTTATCAGGTCCTCTCCACCATGGCCTTCTTTGCAAGATGGGTGTCACCAGACTCCCCTCCATCTTGAGGGGGGATGTTGGAATTCGAAATGATTCAAGGAAGAAGAAGAGAGAGGTGAGGGTTTCAGACACAAATGAAACATTGGTTTCGTCAAATTCATGTGCTATGTCTGAAACAAACAAAAGGGTCGGTTTGTTATGATGGACCAAAAGAGCTTCACCAGTGGTCCAAGTCTCATCCCAAGAAGAAAAGGCCCAAAGTCTGAAGGAGTTAGAAAATGCAGTTGTACATACAAGGGTATATTCTCAACATAGAAAGGAATAAAATTTTGTTAGTTTGTTATTAGGTTAGCCAATAAGAAATAGACAAGTGTATAGGATTTATCATTTTATTTTCTTTCATACTTGTATAAATTAGAGAATTCTGTAACAGAGCAATACACAGAAGAAAATTTTCCAAATATTATCTTGTTCAATTTCTTTTAGCTTTGCAACTTAAAAAAAGAAGCATTATCCAGTACAGAACCAATATTAGGCTTGAACATATTGAAATTAGAGCACTCCAATATGGATCAGTTCAAGAAGAAGAGGAAAAACAAAGAGAGAGAGTGTTCCGTTGGTGTTCTTAGTCTCAGTGCGACCTTGGTTGATTGATCAACAAGGGGGGATCAAAACGATTGCATCAAATATTTGTTGAATAGTAGTATTAACTATCGCGACCATTAGGGATGATAATGGGATGGGTGCAGGACGGATTGAGCTTAACTCGCAAAAATTTCAGTCGCCCCGCATTGTTTTTCTATAATCTCAACCCGCCCCGTCTCGCACTCATAACTCCGCCCCGCCTCGCCTGCATAAGTATGTTTTTGTCTTTTTATATACTTTGCTAATTACATATTTGTAAACTTAAAAATTTAGTAGGTGTATTTTAAATGCCCGATGATCTTAAGAGCAAAATTTTTGTACATAATCATATACTATTAGTTCATAATTGTATTTCCAGGAGCTAATAGGTACTGGAAACAAATTAGATGATTTATTTCTAACTAAATATATCTGTACATGGAGAAACAGAGTCTAGAGGACTTATGCGAGGTAACTGGGTGTACACTGGGTAAGCTCCTATTCCGCTATCTAGGAGTGCCTGTGTCAGCTAAAAGACTGTCTCCAAACGATTGTGAACAATTGGTGGATAAACTTGTAGCCAGAATACGTACATGGGGATCAAGGAACCTCTCTTACGCAGGGAGAGTTCAACTAGTAAATTCTGTCTTAATGCAGGTGCACTCTTACTGATCATCCTAAGGAAGTAATGAAGAGGGTCACAGCTGCTTGCAGAAACTTTATATGGAGTGGAAAAGCGACCACAAATAAATCACCTTTAGTAGCTTGGGAAATAGTATGCAAGCCTAAACGTGAGGGTGTGCTTGGTATACATGATTGTATTAACTGGGAACGAGGCAGCGATAGGGAAGTATGTATGGAATGTAGCGGCCAAAGCATACAATTTGTGGGTGAAGTGGGTCAACCACATATACATTAAAAATGACGACGGGTGGCAATATACTCCAAGTCAAGACACATGTTGGTATTGGAAAAAGATATGCAACATCAAGGAGAAGTTCAAAACAGGCTTTGTTGGAAATGGATGGTTGAGCGATACTGGGAAATACACTATCAAGAGCGGATATAATTGGAGATGTGGGTTGGGACTGACTGTTCATGGTGAAGGGGGGTCTGGAACAAATTAAACATACCGAAGCATAGCTTCATCAGCTGGCTGGCAATGCACATGAGACTCTTAACCAGAGAAAGATTGTCAAAGATGAACATAAGTAAAGACATGGAGTGTCTGTTATGTGGAGAATATGTAGAGACAATAGAACATGTGTTCTTTGACTGCATTTATTCACAACAATGTCTACAGGAGATTACGAGTTGGCTGAAAATACATTACCAAAAAACTGAAGTGCAGGGGATGTGGAAAAGAGTGGCTAGGAGAGCTCAAGAAAAAATTAGTAGAGCATTTTTATGGACAGTAATAGCAGCTTTAATCTACGGGATCTGGCACGCAAGGAATGAGGCATTATGGCATCATAGAGTTCCAAGGCCACACATGAGCACACAACAGGTGCAAGAAGAATGTAAATACAAAGTTTTTGAGACTCTAAATAGGAAAAACACTTGTAAGGATAGGAAGTGGATAGAGGAGATATATATTGGAAGTAACAGGTAGTGGTTAAGGAAGAGGAGTTGGGTGGTCGAGAGAGCTTACTGCTAGGCTATGCTAGTTTTTTTTCTTTTTTGTTGTTGTTGCTAGAGGATAGAACATTAGTGGATGTAATTGGCCTGGTTGACCTGGTAAATTGAATAAACGGTGTTCGTTCGACCAAAATAAAAATAAAATATATCTGTACATTATTCAGAATTGGGAAAAGATATAAATGGTGTGAAGTCATCATTTGGTTAATGTTACAAACCAAATGGAAAAACTCAACCCAAAAGACTAATCTGATAGGTGGGAGAACTCATTTAGCTTATAAACCCATAAGCATTTCTCTATTTTTCCGATCATGAGGGACAATTGTTCACAACAATTATGGTGCAAATTACTATATTGTTCCAAATGATTACATCATATATTTTTGATAGCCACCAATATGTTAAAGCAAAAATATTGTCTGTTTACGTAGTTAAGTAATCTTTACATCACTGCAAAATTATGCTTGAATTATATTTTTAGTTCGTGGTGTCTATTTAGCTGGGTCAAATTCTCACTAGATCATCAGATGAGAATTTATACCTGTGATTTTTTTGTTTTTTATTTTGGGGTTATAATTCAAAAAATGTTTTATCACCATTTAAAGTCATAATAAATTAAAATATCCGCATATTGCTAGGTTACAACCAAACTGTAACAATTTTGTAGCGTAATATATATAGTTTTAAGTATTATATAATTTTAGGTAAATTCACGAGAATAATATTAATTTTTAGGTGAAATAACAAGAAAAGGTAAGATTTTTTTTTAAAAAATTAATCCGCACAAACCCACAATCCATCCCTCCCACATTAATGTAGAAAAAAATTGTTTCAACCCGCTCCGCATGCATTCACATAGCCTAAAATTAGCCCCACCTCGCTCCACATAGATTAAAACCCATCCAGCACCGTCCGACCCTGCATAGCTTAAAATCCATCCCGCCTCACACTCGCCTCGCCCTGTTGCCATCCCTAATGACCAAGATAATATTTATATGTAATTTTAACTATAAAAACATAACATTTAAATGAGACATGCATGCATGGAAGTGAGCTAAAGGTCGTGACGACTTTGACTCAGCCTATGAACGTAACAATTAACATGCATGGAATTTATTACTTGCCCCGTTAAAAATAGATTTTTCATTTTACATGTCCATATTTAAGAGAAATTTATCTTTTTTTTTCAGTATCATTTTTATCTTAAATAACTATATAAAGTACTAATAGCCAAATCTTTCTTAAGGGATGTGATAAGTTAAGATAACATGAGCCAAGCAATACGAAAGGGAGGAAATATATATATATACGAGAAAAATTATTTGATTTTCTGCATAAAAGAACAAAAACTTAAGACCTCGTTAATGAGAGTATTAAGGAAAGAATTTAAAAATATTAGTACTAATTTCAAGTCAATTTGATGACTTGACTTTGAAATTTCTCTAGTTCATATTATTAGCTTAATTGGGTTGCCATATTCTTAGGGTCGTCACGACTTTGACTCAATTTTATCTACAGTTGGCAATCACATGATACTAATTATAACTAATTAGACTCTTTTATTTTCAACTAATTAGCTTAAAGTAATTATTCAACGGGGAGTCGCTTTTAACAGAGAGCACTTTACTTCTAAAGTGGGACTTCTCGATAGCTGGTGCAGTAGGTGTTGGTCATCGTGATTGCACTGCGAGCTAGGGTCGCGATCAAATAGGGTTGTGGTACATCACGATCATGTGGGAATGGGGTTGCTCCCTCGGCAAAACTGGGATAAAGTTGAGCCAAAAGAATTCGATTCAAGATAAATTCATGAGGAAGTGGTATCTCTTTAGGATCTACTCCTGCGTTTAGAAATTGATTGATCGGTAAAGATACATGTACTTGATGCCCCGCCCAAGAGAGAGGGATTTGAGCGTGTGTCACATATTCTTTACGTTCTTCATCGATGCGAAAGCTGAAATATCCGTTGCCGACAGTCATTTTTGTTTCATCCCACGCACACCACGAATGGGGTGCGAGAAGCAGACTATCAAAATTCAAATTAATCAAGCCTCAAAATAGATATTGAACACCAAATAGAAAATAAAAAAGAATTAACTTAATTATTAGACAGTGATTTAGAATACTCAAGCTGAGATACTTTATTAATTAAGGAGTAAATTTACACTATTTTTTTTAGTGAACCTTAAACCCTTTGACTAATTAAGTTTTTTTAATTTTAGCCGAAACCTTTGACTAACTTTGTCAAATAATACATTAATACTTCATATTCTTCCCTAAAAGAAGGGAATGATGAGTACCCTAGCAAGAAATGATCGTTATGGTAAAAATTTATTCACAATCGATATTTATTTCAAGCTAATAAATATATGATATCTATTTTTCATATATACATTTTTAACTTATAATTAAGTAATATATGCAGTTAATTTGATTTTTAATTGTTAATTCAAATTTACTAATTTGATATAGATATCAGTGGGGTTTTCAAGCATCAAAGACTCACGTATTTTACAGAACTACCAAAAGATGCACACGTGTTAAAGTTTAAGTTACACAAGTTCTTATACCGCCAGTCCGCCACAAATATATAGAGTATTTATAAGTAAATTTCTCTAAAATATGAAATTTATAATCTTTTGAAAGACAAGATAATTATCTACTATTGTTGCAATATTTAAATGCGACTTGATAGTGTTTTTTCTTAAAAACAATATTGACAGTATTATATAAATAACTTAAACTCTTTCACTTTTTAGACACAAAGGGTTGTTTAGTGGTTTGGAGTATTTAACTTCAGTATAAAGTTTTGTATGAAATAATTAGATGTTTGATTGGTTGCTTAAGAAAAAAATAATCGCCTCATTACATAATGCAACGATTGGTTAGCAGTATTAAATAATACTCCTTTCGTCCCACTTTATATGACCTAGTTTGACTTAACACAGACTTTAAAAAAGAACGGAAGACTTTTGAAACTTGTGGTCTAAAATGCGTCTTAGATATTTGTGTGGTTGTAAATCATTTCATTAAGGGTAAAATGAGTATTTTAAAGCATTGGAGAAAAATGGTACTTGAAAAGTAATTAGTTTATCAATGAAAAAATATGTCATTGGGTGCAAGTAGATTTTCAAAATTAGGTATAAAGATGATGATCAAGTTGATAGATTCAAATCTAGATTGATGACTAAAGGTTATAGCCAAACTGGGGGCACTAACTATCAACAGGCTTTCACCAATGGTGAAGATGGTCATTGTTAGATCCATCATCTCGTTAGCTGCTGTCAAGAATTGAATAATTTATTAATATGTTTAATGCATTCCTACAAAAAAAACTTGCTTGAAAAAAATTATATGGAGTTGTCCAAATGGTTCAAATGTCAAGGGGAGCATCTTGTTTGCAAGCTTGTTAAATCACTTTATGGATTTAAGCAAACCTTCACACAGTGCAATGCAAAGCTAACCATTGTATTGTCAATTTCAGGATATACACAAAGCCATCTCCCTGATCAAACTAGAAGTTACCAAGGAAGCATGCATAGCACTGAATAGGGAGTCGCCTTTTACACCAGCTAGGCCTAAGATGTGAAATGGGTGCTTATTTCTTATTTACTGCTATATCTCACTAATACAAGGCTAGACATGGCTTTGCAGTACAATTCTTGAGCCAGTTCATGCAAAAGCCAAAGATGTCACATTAGGTTGCATCATTGAGGTCAGTCGATTACATCAAAGCTGATCTAGAAAGGAGTCTATTGATGAGCCCATTCAAAAAAAATTAACTTATAGGCTTTTGTGATGTAGATTGGGCTGGTTGTCCAATCCTCAAGAAGATCTATTACTGGATTTATCTTAAAGTTTGGTGATTTCTTGATTTCATGAAAGTCTTAGAAGCAAAGAATAGTGTCAAAAAATTCTGCAAAGGCAGAATATAAAAGCCTAGCAACCTTGATAGCTGAGGTAGTTTGGGTCACTAATCTATGTCAAAAATTGGGAGTAAAATTGATGAAACCAACTAACATACATTGTGATAGTAAGACTGCTATACAAATTGCTGCAAATTCTATTTTTCATGAGCGTACTAAACACATTGAAATCGATTGTTATTTCATCAGAAAAAGGTATAACAAGAACTAATCAGAACCAACTACATTCACACCAAAAATTAACTGAAAAATATATTGACAAAGGAACTCCGCATGATTTTTTGTTAGTCAAGTTTGGAGACTTGAATATTTTCAATACATCCATCTTGAGGGGAGTATTGGAATTGGTTAATTAGCATAATTAATTGTTAGTCAATTATCTTGTATGAATCAATTCATTAGCCGATTAGTAGGTGGAATCACTTAGTTAGATAGTTAGGTATAACTAATTCTAAATTTACTAATTGTGTATATAGCCTAGGAGCTATTGTACTATACAGTTGCAGTTGTGAAATGAAAATATCTTCTTTTTTCTTCTTCCAAACTCAGTAATTCTCTCTGTAAAATTTATTATGAATTAAATATCCCAAATTATTTGCTTCACCTAGCCCTACTCTGCTGCCTTGAGCTTGTCATCAAACTAGAAATAGAGAAAAATTAATAAACGATAACTAACATTTAGGGTGTGTCGGTATGAAGAAAAATATTTTTTTGAAAAATATTTCCTAGAAAATAAATGGATTATTTATTTATTTTTTTGTGCTCGGTAGGTAAACAAAAATTATTATCCTAAAAATATTTATATATAATTTAGACAAATACTAGGGGAGGTGGGGTGGAGAGGTAGGAATATGAAATGGTGGGAATGAGGACTATGGGGGTGAAGGTGAAGATGAGGTGTGTTGGAGGCCCTTGAAGGGTGGAGACTGATGAGGACATAATTAATGTGGAGTGTCACTATAGTAGAGCTTGTGTTTCCTACTTTCATTAGAGAGCTCATTTACCTCATTTTTTAAGAAGTTTATTTTCCCAGAGAAAATAGTTTTTAAAATATTTGACCAATCGAACTAAAAAAATTGAAAAATATTTTCTTTCATACCAAATGCACCCTCACTGCTTCAACAATTACAAACTTTATGTGGCTACTAGCAAATTTTTGCTCATCTTTTGTGAGTTTGTATTTTTTGTTTATCTATCGAACACAAGAAAATAAATTAAAAATTTACTTATTTTCTAGAAAATATTTTTGAAGAAAATACACCCTAAATGTTGGTTATTGTTTATTAATTTTCCTCTATTTTCTAGTTTGATGACAAGATGAGAGTGCAGTAGAGTGGGGCTAGGTGAAGAAAATGGTTTGGGATATTTGATTCATAATGAATTTTACAGAGAGAATTAATGAGTTTGGAAGAAGAAGAAAGAAGATATTTTTATTTCACAACTGTAACTGTACAATACAATAGATCCTAGTCTATACACACAATTAGCCGATTTAGAGTTGGTTATAACTAACTATCTAACTAAGTAGTCCCGTCTACTAATAATTGTTGATTGCGTTTTCAATCAAGGTTTACATCAATTGAAGTCTTTGTAACTTTGAAGTTCAAATACTTACAATTTCAAGTAGCATGTTAACGCAATAAGTTTGAGACAATGCTAGATCTTGAGGAGTCCTATGAATTTTCAAGTCACATGTGACGAGACATAATATCATTAGATAATTACTTCTCTAGTGAAATTATCACAATTGATTATGTAAAGTCAAAATATAATGTGTTACATCTATTTACAAAAGATCTAACAAAAAAGACAGTTGATAAATTATCAAAAGAAATGAGATTATGACCGAGAACAAGTCATCATAATGATAACTCTACCTAGCTGACTGGAGATTTCAAGATTTAGGTTCAAGCAGATCAAAGAAAGTTATGAATGATGGTTAAACATCATCGCTAAATTAAATTCATTCTCATGATAAGACAATATTCATGAACAAAGATAATGTGTTAAGACTTTTTAATGATTTATAAGTTTGACAGGACATGATCAAACATTGTACCTATAGATTACACGTTTAGGAATCACCTACGTGAGTGTGAGGTGTAAGCCGCCTCAAGGAGATTTAGTGTAAAGCCAGTTCTCTATACACTCATAAAATCAGGTGGTGTTCATGGCTGAAATGAATACAACAATGAAAATCAAGAACGATTAAGCATTAATTGTGTAACATATGTTGCCTAGGTATACATCAAAGCTTGATGGTTCAAGGATATCAAATCTACTGATTGACCAAGTATACTTGATGTATGACTATGAAAAATTTAAAGAAAAACTTACTTATCCAGATGCGATTAATTTTTACTTGTAAATCACATAATTTTTCATGCAGATTTTCATAATATAGGCATTATCCATTCACGTGAGAGATTATTGAGAATTTGAAAGGCTGGTTATAATCTTTAAAGTTTAAAGCTAACCTTAAAATGAGATGCAGTGTGAATTGAGAAATGATGAAAAAGTGAAAAGTTAGCAAAAGTCCTTTGTACCACATTGATGCGAAAGAGGAGAACTTCTGTGTTTATATTGAGAATCACTCCTTCTAGTTCTTAAAGAATTGAGAAGATAGTCTTTCCTCGTGACGTCGTTGTCGCTCGCTCGCTTGGCTCAACTTTGACTTTGATAAATAATGTGATTGATTGGTAAATTTTTTAGATAATTTTTTTTTTACTTTCACTAAGTAATTTCTTTCCCAATATTAAGTCGCGAAATTAGAAATTGCTTTCGTGAACAGCGATGTCTGCATCTTACGAACATTTCTCTTTCCAACAGACACCTCCCTTTTCAAAGAGGTATTTTACACCTGTTAATGACTATAATTTTTTAGAGACTTCGCCTAATTTCACTCACTAAAATATAAAAATCCTCCCTCTTCAAAAAGAAAGCAGACATAATTTTTCCTTCATCTTTTGCAAAATTTTTTCCAAGTTTAAAAACAGTAAGTGTCTGTGATTAACTCTATTTGCTTAGTTTTCTGAAGTTCTACAATTTCGATTGCCAGTATTGCAGAACAATATTCATTCTATCTTGGGTGAAATTAATCCAAACCTTGGACAATTGTGAGGAGATTAAATTCTTTAAGTAACACAATTTTCTGTGGACTTGAAACTTTAATTTTTCTGTTGTTATTTTCATTCCTGGTTTTGCAGGAATAACATTTTCTATAATAACTTTGTTTGTTCTGATATCTTTTTTTGTAGCTATTCATTGTTATAATTAACAACATTTGACCTGTAAACTTTTTTTTAGCCCCCAGAAAAATTTACAGTCGATATATATCCTTCAAATGCGTATTGAGTAAATTTACTTCTGTGCAATAGCTCGCAGATTATATATAAGATGTAAACCACACTAAACAAACTCGATTACGAGCTCGACTAAGAAAGAATTTACAGAAAGAATAAATCTCTGACCTCTTTTATAGAATACTATATGTCGTATACCAACTCAGCCACATGTAAACCTTATAGGGCTAATATACACAATAACTATTCAAAAAGTATTCTATTTTATTTTACAATGTTATAAAAGATACAATTTTTTTTAAATTTCACTAATAAAATTATAAAAGATTAAAGATAAACATTTGAAATGAATAAAAGCTCTTTTTTTTCTTGGACACGTGGCAAAGTCAAATAGTGTATTGATCCCTATTGTACTTGGAGTTCAAGATCCGGTCCCCATGGTAACATATGGTTTTAAATTCTTAGTCAAACCAAATTAGTTGACTCAACCTAAAAATTAGAACTAATAAATAAACTTAGTTTTTTTTTTCTTTTTTAATCCAAAGAACTAAGTAATATACTTAGTAGAAAATTGAGAAGAATCTCTTTGAAACAAGTATAAATATATTGATTCTAAAGCCAAACTCACTCACACACTCTCTTTGAGTTTTTGGCTTTTTCATTTTCCTTGTCATCTTGATTCCTTTTTTTGTTTTACACATTTTTGGAAGAGTGAAAACATGGAGAATATGAGAAGCCAAACAAATATTTCTTCTCACACAAAACAAGTAGAAACACCTACAAATATTACTATCAAGGGGATTCTTGGCTTGTTGATGGACAGCATTGATGTAGCTAAGGTTCAAACTTTATTGATGGATAACATTCATGGAGGTAAATTAACTTGAAAATTATTTATAAACAATAGCACAATTTTGTGTGTGTTAGTACCTGTCTTTGAAGAACAAAAAAACTATGTTCAGGCGTTTCTCTATTATCAAATGAGTTTAACTTTTATATACCGATAGTATAAAAATAGTTTATACACTATCGATATCTATAGGTAAACCTCTTTAAAATGTGAGATTTCGTAATTTGAAAAATAAGACATGTTACCTTCTTGAACAGGTATATACATACATGAGCTAAGCTAATCACTGCTAATGGTGTAAAAAATCTTTGCGCTATTGTCTGAAGATGTATATATAACGTAAACTCTTATCCAATACGTCCATTCTTTGTTTTCTCATCAACAAAAAAACTTCCTTTCATCTTCAAATTATGTTAAAATAAAAAAACTACTTTCCTGCTTTTCTAAACAGAATTTATTGCTTAGTGATGATTTTTTTTAAAAAAAATATTGTATATGTTGAATTTCCTTTAGCTAAGTGATCATGTGTTGTGTTTACGATAACAATATACCCAGTATATTCGCACAAAGTGGGGTTTGGAGAGGGTAGAGTGTATGCAATTTGTTCCACTACCTCAGAAATGAGATAGAAAGGCTGTTTCCGAGTGTTGTGCTTACTTTCTTATATTTTTGAATTCACTTAATTAGTGAAAATTCTAACTCAACCGTTGATATTTTTGGACAGGTGAAGGTAAGAGGGAAGTGATCTCACTAGGAATAGGAGATCCAACAGCACATTCTTGCTTTCACACAACTGATGCTGCTAAGGAAGCTGTTGTTGAGAGGCTTCTTCTTGACAAGTTCAATGGCTATGCTCCCACTACTGGTCTTCCCACTACTAGAAAGTAATCTTATATATATTATCTCTCTAATTTAACATGTTATATCAAGTTGTTTCTCTTATTTTTTAAGTTATTACTAGCTAATGTCACTCATTACGAGCGGTTATCTAGTTATCTTTAAAGTTATGGTGGGATGCAGAGGCGGAGCCAGGATTTTCATTAAGGGGTTCAAAATCTGTAAAAATAAACACACGAACTAATCGAAGGGGGTTCAATATCTACTATATATATATAAAAAAATAAAATTAAATAGTATAATTTTCCACTGAATGAACCCCCCTGCCAAAGGTTGGCTCCTCCCTTGATGGGATGGTTGGGATTCCTCCATTCTTAACTAAAGATCTCAGGTTCGAGTCCTTAGAGAATAGAAAAAATCCTATTGGAGCGCTACCTCCAGAAATCAACCCTGCAATGCATGAAGCAGATTTAATTGGACCTCAATATGAATACCGAAAATCGAATGAGAAACCAAAGAGAGTACCTGACTATCCGTGCGTAGAAGTTATCAATTATTGTGACTTGTAGTACTTTTTACCTAATTTTCAAATATATAAATTTTATTTCAGAAAACTCAAATATTCACCACGTCTGAATTCAAGGTCAAATTAAAATGTTCAACTTTCAAAATTCAGACGTGCCACATAAATTGGGCCAGAGAGAGTACTACACACTTGAATTGTATCTCCTAATTAGTTCGTGCATGCATGCATGAGCATTATATTTAAGTTATATACACTGACAATATTGTACTGGTGAAAATGAACAGGGCAATTGCAAACTACTTGTCAAGAGATCTTCCATATGATTTATCAGCAGAAGATGTATATGTTACTGCTGGTTGCACACATGCTATAGAAACAGCAGTGTCTATTCTTGCAAAACCAAATTCCAATATTTTGTTACCAAGGCCTGGCTTCCCAACATATGCACTTTGTGCTGCTTTTAGAAATGTTGAAGTTAGGTACTATGATCTTGTACCTGAAAATAATTGGCAAGTTGATTTGAAGGCAATTGAAGATCTTGCTGACCTAAATACTATTGCAATTGTTGTTATAAATCCTGGGAATCCTTGTGGAAATGTCTACTCCTATGAGCATTTGGAGAAGGTATTATGCACGCTTTTTGTTAACCCCCCCCCCCCCCTCCACCCCCTTCTGAATTATATAGCTATGATACAATCAAATCTAAGCGAGTAAAATGTTGAATTTCCTTGACTCTAGCCTCTCATTTAACTCGCTACTCGAGATGCCAAAGAAGAAGGAAGATTGACTATCATTGATTCCGTCATGCTTTTCATACCGAGGTCGAGGTTGTAGGCCCCCTGTGTGTACACTTCTTTCATATGGGGGTATGCGCGATGAGTATTGATCACCATGCCGTTTGAGATGGACCTCCAGCTAGATTTCAGGGCACAAACAGAGTCACACATGTTAATAAAATCGTTTAATAGCATTAATTGTATAAAAATATTTAACTAAATTAGTCTCATCTCTCTTCCTAAAAATGAATAAATATTGACTATATTAGTAGTGCGGTGAAATTGGAAAAAAGAGATAATTAACTACATTAGTATTGAGAATTCTTGCTTTTCTAAATGAATTTCTTTGCTATTTGCTTAGTGCAGAAATTTAAAAGTTTGTCATATCCATTAAAGCTATTTGCATGTAATTACATAGCAATCTTATGGAGGAGAGATAAGAAATATCGCTTTTAAAAAAGTGTTTCACCCGTTATGTTCTATATATTGTTCTTCAATTCATGTTTTCAAACCTTAATCTTTATGTTTTGTCCATTTTTTTTATATATATATTTTTTCAATGGAAAATTACATAAAAGATTCAACCTATATATACATGTCAACAATTTTTACCTTATCAAATACTATTATAGTCGATTACTTGTAATTATCTTTTAACTAACTTCATTACTAATTATTACATTTTAAATTCTGAGTAATTAAGGGATCACTAATCAATTTGAATTTGATTAATCTTTTTTTAATGATTAGATAGCAGAAACAGCAAAGAGAGTGAAGACATTAATCATAGCAGATGAAGTGTATGGACACCTTGCATTTGGAGAAAACCCTTTCATATCAATGGGGTTATTTAGTTCAATAACACCAATATTAACTCTTGGTTCTTTGTCTAAGAGATGGTTAATTCCTGGTTGGAGACTTGGTTGGTTTGTCATTAATGATCCTAATTGCATCTTCAAATCTCCTAAGGTAATTTCTAATTTACTACTCCATCTCCGTACCAATATATGTGACACTGTTTGGATTTCGAGAGTCAAACGAGTTTTTCTTAGAACACGATCTTTTCATATGTCTTTAAAATATTTTAAATTATCAATTACTGTGACTTATAATAGCATTTTAAAATATATTTTTCATCAAATTAATATGAGAAAAGTTGCAACTTGTAGTACTTATGTATAGTTTTTGAATATCTAAATTTTAATATAAAATATTATGTTAATCTGATCTAATTTAGCTTCGAAAATGGGAACATGACAATTAATTTGGGACAGAGGGAGTACTACTTTTTACGTAGTTCAGAATATGCAAATTTTTATTTCAAAAAATTTAAAAGTTGTCCAAATTCACATTCAAAATTTTAAAAATTTGACTCTCGAAATTCGAACGGTACGATTTTTTTTATCGTACTATTTTAATTAATTAATTAATTAATTAATATGCGATACAAATTAATCACAAGTTTATAATTAATCTCTCAGATTGTTGAACGTATTAAGAAGTACTGCGACATAGGTGGAGGTCCTGCAACTTTCATACAGGTTCGTAGCCTATATATTATTTATTTGGCCTCTTTTTATAGCTCTAAGTTGAACATTTATCTTTAGACTAATTCATGGAGTCGTGATGGTATAAAAAATATTTATACAATCGGATATATTAATTTGATTCATACACATCGACGATATAAATATTTAACATTTGTATACATTACACTATCAAATAGAAAAAATTCACAAATTGTCACTTTTCAACTCCGATAATTGAAATATGGCTATTGTCATGTAGTTTCAAAATTCACTCCATGATAATGTTATGAAGCTCACTTATTGAATTTGAATTTCCACAAACAATGATTACTTTTCAAAGATAGGACCGAAAAGTGATCCAGTAGACGTTATTTCTATCTATCAGATCTTATTTATTTGTTGTAACAGATAACCTACGTATGTGTCTTATTTTTGAGATTATAAATCTCATTTTCGTGAAAAGTTACGTGTAAATATCTTTTGAATAACCAGATAGTGTAAGAAAAATTATTTATAATGTATGTATATATAATTAAAACTCTAGGTTGTTAAATTATATTGACATTGTGAAATACATATATATTTACATTGACCGTGTATATAACTTGAGCCGATGGTCAATCGAAAATAACGTCTCATCTCACAATGTTAAGGGTAAGGTCTGTATACTCCCACCCTCTCTAGACCTCACTTGTAGAACTATACAAGAAATGTTATTGTTGTTGTGTATATACCTTAAATTCTTATTGAGTTTAAATTTTATGAAATTGACAATGTACAAACATTAACAGAATTAATAAGATTATCTTATAAGGTAAATTACATGTAATTGATTTCCAATATAATGTGAAATTTTTTTATATTACGTTATTATAGTATATATAACTTGAATTATTTTTCTGTTTTAGGCGGCAGTCCCCAAAATTATTGAAAGCACCAAAGAGGATTTCTTCAGAAACACACTGAAAATGCTTAAGAAGAATTCAGATATATGTTATGAAAAAATACAAGATATTCCATGCATCAATTGCCCTTATAAATCACAAGGTTCAATGGTTGTTATGGTAAACTCTCTAACTACCCCCACAACTTCTAGTTTCATACACTTTTGTCCCTTCTTTTTGCTTTTTTTTTCTTCTTTTTGGTCCTTCTAGTATTAATTTTTTATTTTCTTTATGAAGGTGAAACTCAATTCATTCCTCCTCCAAGATATAAGTGATGATATTGACTTCTGTTTTAAGCTTGCCAAGGAGGAATCTGTCATTTTACTTCCTGGTATAGTACATACACCAATTATTTATTATTCAGAATATAAATGTGTTTTACTTTTGTGACCAATAGTATGAAAGAATTGAGAAATACTAAAGTAAAGGTGAAAATAAATTTTCCGAATATTACTCTAGAATGTGTTTGATTGAACACGGAGTTTACGAAGAAAAAAAAAAGAAGAAAGAAAGACTTGACACATGAAAAATACCCTTAAAGTTGTTGCTTGAGCACACCATGATAATTTTGTAGTTATAAGAATATGTTATTAAGAGTAAAATTAAAAGTTTAAAGTTAACGAGCTTTCATATATCGAAAGGTGATGTAACATAATGAAATGGAACGAGTGGGAGTTAACATTAAATTCGACACCTAGACTCTAGAAATAAATAAAAAATAGCAGAAACTACAAAAATCACATCTCTAAACGTGAGTTCACGTTAATTTTTTTTTTTTTTAACTATTTCTGTTAAATCTAACA
Source organism: Jaltomata sinuosa (assembly GCA_003996215.1). Taxonomy (NCBI): domain Eukaryota; kingdom Viridiplantae; phylum Streptophyta; class Magnoliopsida; order Solanales; family Solanaceae; genus Jaltomata; species Jaltomata sinuosa. The sequence goes on along the minus strand of QJPP01003392.1, from coordinate 185,870 downwards.
ACCAAAATTTCTTAAATATTTGACGGAAACTAAAAATGCTCACTTTTGACAATTTAAAAGATCAAAATTGCTTAGAAGATATATTTAATGGGTCATTTTGAACTTAACCCCAAACATAAGTGACCATTTATATATTACTTATCATTTTCTCTTTCAAATTTTTATAAATGTGTTCAATTGGACATTTAAGAGGAAAAAAAAAGATTTTGGGTGTATAAGAACATGTGGTCGTCATCATAACATAGCATATCATTAAAGATAAAATTAGAAATGTAACATTAAGGGCTCGTTTGGTTGCGGAGCAAATTATTTGGGGCTTAGTTATCTCATCTCGAGATTAGTTATCTAAGAATTGTTATCCCATCTTTAATGTGGGATAGAAATAATACTATAATCCCGGGATAACTAGTTTCAGGATAAGTATCCTGTGATTTTATTCCAATCAAATATGGATTAAACTCATCCTAAAATTAATCTTGGAATTAGTTATCCCTTATCCCTTGTACCAAACGAGCCGTATGATTTTTTTTTCTTTTGTCAGGAACTGCTGTGGGATTGAAGAATTGGCTTAGAATAACATTTGCAGTTGAGCCATCTTTTCTTGAAGAAGGATTAAGAAGACTCAAATCTTTTTGCCAAAGGCATTCCAACCCCAAAAATAATGAATGCTAGTTATTTTTTTTCATTTTCTTTTCCAATTTGGTGAATAAATTTGTAATATTTGTTCTAAAACTTTGTTGGATTTCAATTAGTATAAGAGTATTTTCTTTATTTTAGTTGATGGGGTTGTATTTTTTCTGTTTGGATGGTTATTACGTGTTCTTTCATAATGTATTGTATTGTGTTGTATGGTATCGTTCTGTAATGTGTTAACGAATTAATTTGATAATAGTAAATTTTATTTTCCCCTCATATGGTTCCACCCATTTGATGTTGGAGCGACTCCATTTATCCGTCTTGTTTTGTAATTCTTCCTTAGATTGTTACTTTGAGTTGAACTTCTTATAACTATAAGGAAATAAGTTTCTCAACATATGCGTTGCACAAGTATGACGAGTCTTGTACTACACAATATTATAAACTGATATTAATATTATTAAAATAAAGCTTTGAATAAATAATTATATATGCATAAAAGAAAAAATATATAAAATTTTGTGAATGATCAATGTGAATCGTTCTATGATCACCTTTTTGTGAAGATGCAATTGAATATCATCTAAACCTATTGAAAGTACAAGAGAGGTCTTGTCATTATTTATTTACTTATTTTAATTAAATGTGCATTTTATTCATCTTCTAAATGCTCAAGGGCTATGAGAGAGTTTGACTAAGCTAACAATTCCCTTAGGAGTCGTTTGATGTGAGGGATAAATATAAATAGTCCTGGAATAAAAAAAAAGAATAAACTACCTAAATACACATATCTTCTTATCATATTTACTAACTCTCTCACTACTTTATTTTAATTACTAAAAATTCCACCTGTAAAAACATGGATACATCGCCCAAGGCGTGATACATCGCTTCACCTCGTTATACATCGCCTCACCTCGGATACATCCCACCCCATGTATCAAAGGTAATTATCCAGAGGTGAGGCGATGTATCACGCCATGGGGCGATGTATCCGAGCGAAGGACGATGTATCCGACCTAGGGTGATGTATCTGAGCGAGCTTGAGTGGGAAAAAGAGTAATTAGCTCCCAAACATGTGTGTTTTATGTAAGTTACCCATAAAAAAATAGTTCAGGGATAAAATTGTAATGTCTTGTTTGGTTGCCAAGTTTGGGATAGCTTATCCCACCATTCATATCATAGTGATGGGATAAGTTATCCCATATACATGGTGGGATAATTTATCCGATAATGGTCTGTTTGGTATGGAGGAAACATTTTCTGAAAATATTTTCTTATTTTCCTATGTTTGGTTGAACAAAATTTTTGGAAAACAGGTTTCTTAAAAATGAGGAAAATGATTTCCTTAATGGAACTAAGAAAAACAAGCTCCACAAGTGACATTGTATGTTTACTGTATCATTTCCACCCATCCAACGCCCTCCATCCATCCAACGCCCCAACCCCTACTCCTTCACCATCCCACCCCCGCCACCTCCGAGGCCCCACTCCCCACCCCCTCCCACCCCTATAGTGTTTTGCTAGATTACATATAAATGCTTTGAAATAACATATTTTTGCTTACTTACCAAACACTAGAAAATAAGTAACAACCAACTTGTTTTTCAATAAAATATTTTCCATGGTAAATATTCTCCTTCGTACCAAACATACCCTAAAACATCATGCCGCGGGTTCTCGCATCATTTTCTTGAAAAGATATTATATCACCGTGGGAGAGTTTAAAATGAGTAATGTTAATAGTTCTTAACACAACTACATGAGTACATCATCAAAAGTAGGAGTAATTTCTCGATGCTCGTTCAACTTTCATTTTATTGCGCCAAAATTATTAAATTACTTTTTTTATAACGAAAAGATAAATCAACTTTATATAAATAATATCATTGAAAATCACCACATAAATTTTTAGAACCAACTTTCCCCATGTATCAAAGGAAGGTCTCCTTTGTTTCCTTTCAATAACTTTCTATGGTTACAAAAGAAAAGTTCAGTAACTTTCATGATTTTAAGTAAAAGTCGAGCTGAGCGACCATCTATGAAATTAATTCGAGAAAAAGTACTAGGATGCTTTGTGTTATTCTCTAAACAGTAACAAATTCCATGAATTCTGCATTATTCTCCATTGAATAACATGAGTTGGCATTTCTTCATCGCGCCATTTCCAAAAACCACATGACGAAACACAATCAAAACAAACACTATTTCAAACTTTTAAACTGAAATTCAGTTGAATGAAAATCGGTTAAGATCACACTACACATAAAGAAGAGGCAACCCGATGCACAAAACATCCGTGTTAGCAGGATCCAAAATGAGGGCATTTGTAGATTCTAACTTCTAGCATTCATCAGAGTCTTACCCACGAAATGATTGGCAATCAGCCCACAACCCAACAAACCAGGATAGGTGTACTTTTGGCCTTTTTTCGTTTTTATTTTATTTTATAATGATTTTGTTAGTTGAGTTGGCAAATACACACAAATGTGCACCAATTTTTAACAGTGAGGGCATAGTTGACCCCAACTTTATTTGATGGGCAAAAGTAGATCATTTCGCAAATCATTGAGGCGATTTTGCTAAACAACAGGACATGATTACAAAATTTTGAACTATTTCAAGTCCAAAAGTCCATTCTACATGGGTGACAGAATAAATACAGAACAGAAAGAAAAAAACATAACTCAAAGGAGTCACCTCACATCTATTTCCAAGATATCTTCAGAGCTCTAAAAGGCAATGATACGATACTAGGCAGTGGACTTATTTCCATCAGTGTGCACAGCTCTTACCTTGTTCAGCTTTTTAGAACAAGTAGGCATTCTCACACACAATCTAAGTAGGATCCAAGGCTGCAATTGGCAGTTCCATTTTAGATCCTACATCATATTCTTTTAACGGTTATCAAGCCCTGCTAGTCCTGCTCGTAAGGTGATGTTTCGCTTGACGAATCGCTTTCAAATGTGGCAATCCCGCTAGGCGATGAAGGAAGTGAATCATTTTGAGAAGATAAACCTGGAAAGAAATACTAGGTCAGCATAACAGTCACTGCTACTCAGTGTAGCATGGAGGTTAGAATGTCTGATACTCCCTCAGTTTCAATTTGTTTATCTAGTTTTGACTTGGCACAGAGTTTAAGAAAGTAGAGAAGACTTTTGAATCTTGTGGTATATTAGATTAAAGATATGTAGAATGTACTCTACCAAAATACCCTTTAATCTTGTAGTCTTTAACATGTCATGTGGAAAGTGAAAATTAGAAGTTGCCAAAAAAGGAAAGAGACATTCTTTTTGAAACGGACTAAAAAAGAAAGTAAGACAAATAGATTGAAACGGATGGAGTATTATGTTTTCCTCATGAATGACAGAAGGTCCAATATGCAAAAAAAGAAGAACATTAGAATGTCAGAGATCCACCAACCTTTTGCTCCTCTGGGACGGAACTTCTTTGTATGTCGTCTAATCAGCTTCTTGGCCTTTGTTATGGTTAATTGTCGGGCAAAGGGAGAGAAGTCCGCCTCACCTTCACTCCAGTCAGCGTGCAAGTCATCTTCTTCACCCCTCATTGTCCGAAGCACAAAAGCCTTAGCCTTTTTGCGCTGAGAATTAAAAAGGCCTTTCACTGAGGTGACAAAACCATCACCTGCACCATCAGCGGGACGCTTAGGCCAGGATAACGGGTTCTGCTCAGACTTTTCAGCTGAACCACCATCACTATCACTGAGATTAAGATCAATATCGGGAACACCAGCAACACTGGCTTCCTTGGATTCCTTTTGGTTGTTTGCTTTAAACTTCTTGCCCTGTATTAAAATTAACAGACATAGGCCATAAGCTTTAAGAACCCCCTGAGGTAATCTAACAGTCTGAGATACTTATCACGGAGAAAAAGAGAGGGGTGGTTGTAATGCAGCTACATGAGCCAGAAGCTGAGAACACTGATTTAATATCGCCAATAACTAGGCAACGAAAAGGTAAAATAAATTCCAGGGATTATAACCTGCATTCCCGTTACTGATTTAAGAACTCCCCAGATGATATGCTTCCTAACTCGTGAGAATAATCTCTGCCAGGTCCCAGTAAATTCAACACGATGGAATGTATCCATCAGCAATCTCATATCACCCACAGCAAATCTCGATCCTTCATATGTAATTTGTAACTCAACCTAACCCATGCATAAATAAGAATTGAGTTAGTTATGGAACTAACAAATTTACAAAACAAACACATAATAACACAGAATTGACTAACTTGACTAATCTTGATATTACGGAACTCTCTCATTCTTCGAGGCCTAGATTTTTTCTCGTCATTTGCCTTCCCCACCTTTTTCTCCTCATTAGAGGAACGACCAGATTTAATTAATTTTGATTCCTTGGATTTGTTTCTGCTAGCTTCATCTGGATGCTCAATACTTGCAAGGGGCCCACTTTTTGAAGAAGAAACACTTGATGAGTGCATTTGCAGTACAAGTTCATTAGCAACAGATTCAGCTACATTTTCTTCCCAGTTTCTATCAAAGGAGGACGTTCGTCTCAGCTTAGGGGTCACAACACTAGCATTAGCTTTTTGGTTCTTTGTTTCCTGCACATATTCAGCACACAAAACTCATTTGTTGAAAAAGATGTGCTCGAGAATTGTTTGGTTAGAGATTAAGCAAGCATACTGAAGAACTTGCCCGTGTCTGTAAAATAAACTTAAATAAAGAGGACGCACAAACCACAGTTCACTCCATCGTATGCTTCCATTAGTTAGAAAGATGAATAAGTAAACAAGAACCAACTTAAGGGATCAGAGACTCACCTGGGATAAATCACCATAAGAGGAAGACTGAGAATCTTTAGTTAAATGGCTACTTGACACTGGTGCTTCCTGCACTGAAGATCCTTTCTTTGCACGCTTGGCACCAGCAGTAGTTGAAACTTTCCATACTTCCTACAAACAAAAAAAAAATGTTTTGAACATTATCTTGTGACATGGTTATAGCATCACATGGATAAGAACTCATTGCGTAGTACGATTGATAAATGGGACCTGAGACACACCTGCCGCCTGTGGGAGTCTTGTTCCTCTTCTGGAAAAAAATATGCCCACATCATGCTGTACATTGACTCAGTAAGATGTATCTTCAAGGGGAAGATCTCCACCTACACAAAGGAAAACTCTAAACAGGTTATAAGAGGAATTATCACAAGAGAATGAAAAAGGGTTGATCTCTTACAAATGTCCTAATGTGAAGACTATGTGACATCTTCTTAAAGAAAAGAAATAACTTAAAAGGTTCAATATCTTTCTCAAAAAGAACCATTATTACCTGCAACAGTTCAATGGTAGAGCTTCCATCTTTTGGAGCCCCCTGTTTAGCATCTACCCGGACCATCACCTTTCTGAGGCAATGACAAGTAAAAATAGTATGATACAATGCAATGGAACAAGAAACAACACTATGATTTCCAAGAACATTGCTAGGGAAGCTTCCAGTCTTCCCATTAACAGAATTTTCAATTTTCATCTAATGATGCTTCTCTTGTTTCCTTTTTAATAGGTATGTCTTATGGTGTTTTCTCCTACGTGGTGACCAAAAAAAGAAAACAATTTTATGCAATGCAAGCCTAATAGTTTTCAGCAGACATCGACATTAAACCAAGTGTTGATTCTCTTAATTCTAGGAAGAAGTAAAAGAGAGCTCTGTCTTGCCTTTGCCATACAAACTCAATAAATTAGACAGGAATCGAACACCAAGTTTAACTAGGTTTCAGTTAAGTAGGTATATAGGACTATTATAAGAGGACAGTTGTAATAGTCAAGTATGTTCTGTTACTAGTCAAATCATGTACACATACATATTAATGTGTAAGTACTTTGGCCAAAACTAATTGCCCAAATATGGAATAATTGAGTACTAAAACCAGATTTTGTTGTATTTAAGTTCAAGATGATGGTTACAGTGCGTGAATTAAGTGCAAAAGGATAAGCATACAGAGCAGGACATGACAGCCAATTAAGGGCATGAGAGACTGTCCTGTGGACAGGGAAAATACGTTTCAGGTACTCGAGAAAGGCTGCAAATGAGGGCATGTCCCGAAGGCACGTTATCTTCAATTCAGGAAAAGATTAAAGTGATAAAAGCTCATTAGACATATATACATAGCCATAAAATAGAGAGACTCGATTAAGGCACCAACCAGCAAAAGGAGAAAAGCACAAACAAGATGCATGACTAATAATGCAAGAAGTAGAACAGAGATGAAATGAAACAAAAAGAGCAGCATTACTTTCCCCATTCTGGAGGAGGATTCCATGCTGATAGAAGCATATCTGACTTGGCATTCGGCAGGCAGTTTCTCATAACAAAATACTTTATTGTGAACTTAACAATCCCAATATCTTTGTAATCCCGGTCAAAATCATATATCTGCATTGAGAAATGGCAAATAAAATATTTTGATTCAAGTGGTTCCATGTGAAAGAAACTACATTCAGTTCTGATAGCTAAAAGTATCAGAATTTAAGATTCCAAAACAGCTAAAAAGGGAAACTAATCACTTTTTCCTGGTCAAATGCATTACTAAAATCAAGAGAGCTTCCTCCCTAAAGAAATAGCAAGAGAATAGACTCACCTAAGCCCTGATCTTCTTAGCCGGTACTTTACTGTTCAAATGTAAGTGTCCTGCTCTGAACTTTGTTAACACTTTTTTTAATAAGAACCCATAAGTTGGGTATCTTTATTGATAGGGAACAAAAGCTACATAGGAGGAGGATATAGCCTGGCCTCCTCAAAAATATTCGAGCACCAGAATGGAGAAAAAACCATTCTTTTACATTTAACTAACAGCGAGTCTTGAACTTATATGTGCACTAGGCACGGAACTTTCATAAAGAACCCATCCCATGCAGTGGACTGAGGTTCTACTCTTGGGGACCTAGCAGCTTCAAAATCATGGAGGTGCAAAAGACCACCCAGAATGTTTCTCTGCCCTGATTCGAAAAGATGGAACTTTGCTAACTTGAACATTATTTCTAATGCAGTTGTCTAGGTAAAATAGTGTATTGTAATATATCCAGTTAAACATTGACTAGACCAGCTAAAAATGATTCGATCACGCTCTAGCAGTAAATCAAAAGCCTTAGATGATGACTCACCTGAACAAGGAATGATTTATTTGGATTAACAAGAATTCATAGTTCAGAATGTTTTCTTTGCCACAAGTTTTGCATCTCCAACTTGTAGATTAGTATGTAGTTTTTCAATATTTTTTGCTGTTCATTAGGGGGAAAGAGGGTTTTCACATTTTTCAGAAAAATGCCATTTTTCAGAATAGAAGACCAACCTCAGCATGACGGAGAGTGCAAAACCCTAAGTTATGAGCAGGGTCCGGAGAAGGGCCCGACCACAAGGGTCTATTGTACGCAGCCTTACCTTGCATTTCTGCCAGAGGCTGTTTCCAAGGCTTGAACCCGTGACCTTCTGGTCACATGGCAGCAACTTTACCAGTTACTCCAAGGCTCCCCTTCTAACAGTACATTACCTGATTCGAGAAATTTCTAACTTCTTGAATAATCAAAAGATTTAGCTGCTAGTTCACTGTAGAACACTGGTACAGTTTAGACTACACTGATTATCTTCTGTTTATTCGGTGGAAGCAGAAAGGAGGTCCTGAACTAATACCAGAACACAAAGGATTAGTTAACTGACAAACAAATACCAGACTTCCAAGCCAGCAGTTTCTAGATATAATTCATTTTGTTCGAGAATTTCAGTATTCCCTGTCAGCTGACTAGTCTGACATAAAAGCCTACTGATGAAATATATGCATATTTTTTAACTGGTATAACTTCAATAGAGAACCTACATGGGAATTTCAGCCAAGCAAAGATAGAACCAAACACGATGAAATTATATAGACTCACCATGTCATTTATTTCAGCTTCACCAAATGATTTACCATCCACAAGCATACTCCAGACCAATTTATTAATTTGCAAATTGATGCGCATAGCACAAGAAGGACTTTTGTTTTTTTCTTTCTCCATCAACCGTTGCTGTGCCGCCTTCTGTAAAGCCATTCTTAGAGAAGCGGATGAAACTTTTCTAGATTTTTTAGCATTTATCAGATCTTTCTTCAGTTTTTGCACCTGTAGACAGTCAACATAATAAGCCTTCACTTTAATACACCTCCTATTTAGTATTGTAATAAAATATGTACAACAACAAATGACCGCCTGCCTTTCGGACTTAGCATTCTATTCCAAACAACCAGTAGTGTGACCCATCTGTGTGCAAAACAGCCGATGACGCTAGTGACCACTCATGGTGAATCTACTAGAGACGAGAACAACCAGTAGTGTGACCCATCTGTGTTCAAAACAACCGATGACGCTAGTGACCACTCATGGTGAATCTACTAGAGACGAGGGACCAAACATGCAAATCATCATAACTAGGGTTAATTTTACAGAGACAATAGTTGCTAGGTTGAATACTGGGGCACATTTCGAAAAAATGAATCTAAAGCCAACCAGCCAATTGTTATTAGGATTAACATAAGTTGGCTGCAAATGGGGTGTACTTCAATATAACAGAAAAAAGAGTTACATTGTAAGGAAGAGTATTTTTTTTTTTGTAAGAGAAAGAAATTTAATATAAGAAAACTAGCCACTTAAGCTGAACTAGAAACCTAAAATTGCAACTTTGCATCTTAATCAAAATCTTAAATCAGTTTTAGTACTTTTTTCTTTTTGATAGGGTCAAAGTTTTAGTACTTATTTTAAATGTTTTTCCACTTCATATTTCAGTTGGTTATAGTTTTTTCAATTATTCTGCTCATATAATTGTTATTCGTCTTTACAGTTACTTTTTCTGCATTACATAGATATGTTGTTTTTTTCTTCACTGCACCTTTCATTACTAAAGCTCGCGCTTTAATTTTCGTTTCGTTTAAAGCCCCAACAGACCTTAGGAACTCTTCCATGCTTTTCGCCTTTACAACACTCTTATTTCAGAATAAAAGGTAGGGGACTTGTACCACATTCATAAAGTAAAGGGCTAAAGAAAGTTCCTGTCTTACCAATATGGACCTTCCACCACTAATAATCCAGAGATCACCTTCCTTTACGGGGCCCATGTCCGAGGAAAGATCAGTACAAAGAGATAATTTCTTAATATCTTCCTGGATCAACTTCTGCGCTCGTGCTTTATGCTCATGGTCCACTCTTGCTAATTCTACCTCTTCCACTCCATCAGGAACGACTTCATCAGCTTCTTCTTCATCATCTTCATCGTCACCTTCTGAATATGACAAACTAACTTTTCGAGGCCTGAAGTAGCAATCCCAATTAACTTAGTTAAAAAATTAATATAAAAATGAGGATTTGGAAGCAACTGATCTAATATCCACGTATACTAAAGAGTTCTAAAGTGTTAATATGAGATAGATGCATTCACTTCCACATAAGCAAGTTAAACTCAATAATATGTTCAGTAAAAATTAATGACAAAAATTTTAATAGGTGTCTGTACTTTGGAGCCCGAGCAAGGAGAAGATTGGTCAACACATCTATCATAACTTGAAATTGGCGAGACGTCATTGCTGCTGTTATGTTATGTGAATTGAATGAAAGTTCCTTCAAGGGTTTCACCTGCATAGAACATTATCATAATTGAGAATCAAAAAAAGATAGTACACTAGTGATCACATGACACAATGTCAACAGGTTGTCACAGATTAAGAAACCAGGCATACCTTCAACTGTGTTGTTCCGCTTTTATGTCTAGTGTAGCGGAAATACATATCACAAGGCATAAACACTCTTTCAAGTAATGCTCCAGTGCGTTTAACTTTAGGTGAGCTTCTACGAATTTTAGGGAGCCACTGCAGTCCAGCCCCTGGATCTACATCAGTTGGGGCAACATGTGCCTGTACCTGTTCTAACATCACAGACAACTCCATGCGATTCCACGTCACTTCTGGTTGAGACTCAGGAACTTGAGCACCTCCTCCACCAATAGCTTTCTCAATCACTTCATGACCAATGGAAATAACTGAATGGAACGAACGAGCCAAAACACGGCCACTCACAGCAGCTAACAGAAATCTACCCTGTCAAGGAGCAACGGTTGTGTAGCATTAGCATAGATGAAAAATCAAACTATTGCTATAGATTACACATAAATCATCTTTATCTTTCTTGTATCCGTAGGATTACCAATGTCATGTATGTTGGATTACAAATTTCCCTGAAAATGCTTACATAAGAACTCGGAATTGAACATTGAAAATTTGTAATGATACATTGATACTTATTTCATAAGGAAATCTCTCAGTGTCTTCTAGCACTCAATGCTAGCATAAATCACATTTGGAAGTTGGAAGCACTTGGGGAACACAAGACACACACTTCCAGTAAGTGTACCATATATTATCTCACATTCATAAACCAAATATTCAACCAAATATTCATTGTTATGCAAGTGTTTCCGCTATTTTCTTTATTAGCAGATATTATTCCAGGACCTCTGCAAAAAAAAATCTCCTTGGTTTCCAGTAAGAAACTACGAAAGACTCTCTCAGCTTTATTGAAAGTCCGTCATGTATTGTGAGAGACATAGTTCCATGCTCGAACGCATTTTAAATGAATATATCCAAATGTATGCATGATATAATGCAATATTACCAGAAATATGCAATATTGGGATATTAAGCCAAATTCCATCCACAAAGTTACTGTGAGGTCTGGAGGATACATCTGATAGTTGTATATTGAAAAACAAAAAGGTGCTTGGTTTTGAGGTATTCCTGACTTGAAATCAATTTTTTCCAACACATAGCCATTGCAGCAAGGTAAGGAAACAAGATGAGTATTAGATGTTAGTTTTTCTTTTTATAACCAAGAAATCCCTGAGGGTCAATGGGACACAGTTCCCAACTCGTTGGTTGATGGGTCCGCCCCTCTACCCTTCTCCACTAACATACTAGGATATTTCCGCAACAGGGTTGAACCCATGACGTGCGCCTAGCCCACACATCATGCGTTGCGCTCTTACCACTAGACCAAAGCCCTAGGGGCGAATATTGGATGTTAGTTTTGGCCTAATTAATTTTGATTTTACCATGAAAATTATATCAAGAAACACTGGCAAGAGAAGGAAATCTGACATTCAACAACAGAACCTAGTCGAACTAGTCTACATAATAAAACTACATGAAGAGTGAAATGTATGCTTCTCACCAGAAAAAGTAGAAGTCTACAAACCAGATGTATATTTATCAACTATTCAAGTTTCTTTCTCAATGGTTCCTAATACTCAAATTGCCATTTTGAGAGGGAAAACGCTACACTTGTGAAAGCCATAATGAGGATACTGGAAAAAATTAAAAGAACTGCAAACACATTTTGCGTTCAAAGAGGTTATGATTCTAAAACTCAAGAATTAATTCAGTGTCATCTACATGTTCCATTCTACACCAAAAACAAAAGAAAGCTATACAACTTGATTTCAATAAGGGTGAGAATATTGAAAAGCAAAAAGTCTGTTTTAGTTTCAGATCACGGGGCTGGTTAATTATGAAGATAAGCTTTGAATTCTAATTACACCCCAATCACAAACTAATTGATTCGGCTGTATCAATCCTCTATATGCATTCCGCTATTTTTGGTTGGATATTGGATAAGAAAAAATTTGTTACTCCCTCCGTTCCTAAATAAAGTGATCATTTTGCCTTTTTATTTTGTTCCTAAATAAGTGATCATTTTTTTTGATCAGGTAAAATATTTCATTAATAATAGCAAGGCTAACAAGTGATCATTTAATCTTTCGAGATTAAATTGATTATATTCTTCCAAATTTACCCTTGTTTACATAACCAAAAACCATTAATTAGATAAGATCACATTAAATGTATAGTAAAATTTAATTAGGGGTAAAGTAGTAAAAACACTTTTTATTTTCTAGGAGTGAGCAATTTCTTAAGGGGTGTGCTCAACCTAAAATGATCACTTATTTAGGAACGGAGGGAGTAACCAACTTGAAGGCATTTCTCCTTGTTTTCGTGACTTAAATAGAACAGATGGTCTTCAACAGATTTATCTCCTAGTGGTTCCTCCATTTTCCATCTCTTAATATGAATCAATCAACTAATCCTCAATCTTCAGTTATAAAACCATCCAACAAATGGATCAAGCAACAGAGAAAGAAAATAAGCAAATACTGATAATTAACTATGAACAATGATAAAATAAACTATGAAATTATAACCTCGTTAGTCTTAAAATTAACATTTTTCCCAAGAATGGCTTTATTAACTTACATTTGCATCCTCAGAGTGAAGATTGAACTGTGGTTCAATGACATTCACCATAAAATGGCGAGTGCCCTCCCCCTCAGAGTCTTCAGCAATACCAAGCTTTTCTGGTAATAAAGAACAAAAAAGGACAAACCACAACTATAAGCATTTAGCAGTGAGGAGTTCAAGCAGTGCAAAGTCCACCAAAAGATTCTCATGCACATCTCAAAGAGTATGTAAATGTTCATATTGATCACAAGCACATGCAGCTATCTCTTGTTAGTGCAACAAACTGATTGTCAAAATGTGCCAGCAAGTAAGCTGGATAAATCTAATACCTACACTTGCTAGAAAAAAGTTGTTCCTGCTAGTCAGACTGTAAAATCAATGAAATGCATAGCCTGACTTTATAAATACACACTGCACCCTTCAGGAAATTGTGATGATACGCTTCCATATTCCCCAGAGAAGAATACACATTCCATGTCCAAAGTATGACAAGAATTCAAGTTTCAGTAAGAGCTTACCAGTAGAACTAGATTGAGATGTGTCTGCTTTGATTGCATTTGAAGGAGGTGGTTCTAATTGTGACGTTGATGGCCCTACAGGTTCTGGAGGAGATTTATGGATATCATCTTGACTCCTTGATGGACCTGCATCTTGACTGTGAGGAGACTTCTGGTTATCATCTTCGCGTGATTCAGTACTATTAATTACCTTACTCTCCTCCAGCAGCTTTCGCTGGGCATATTGCCTAGAGGGAGATGGCTTTGAAGGTTCAAAGGCTTTAGATAATCCAGCTGCCCAGGACCGAACAGCATCTCTGATTTCAAGTGTCCACAAAATCTTAAGACCATAGACAAAGATACGTTGACAATTATCTGCTATCACTACATTGTATCCATCATCATCACTTGGGTCAGATCTTGTTTTCTCATCACTTCCACTCCCATTGTCAACCTCAGACCTAACACAAGTCGTCTCAATATTTCTTCTACCAGCTTCTTGCCATGCCAATAACCTTTCTGGGTCAGCCTTTGGGGATTGCCTTCTGATGGTGAAGTACTCAGATGATAAAAGGAAACCGTCATCTTGATGTCTGTCCATGCTGCCACTCCTACTGCTAGGTTTATCATTAGTAGACATATCCAAAAGCGCAGATTGTGAATCTTTTTTAGCCATTTGAACTACTTTTGCAACACTGATGCTATCATCTCTGCTGATAAATGCCTTTGGAATGTGAAGGTCAATTCCTTGGTACACAAGATCAAGAGGATCACGTATACTCTCAAATGTAAAATTTTGCTTTCCCCGGCCTAAATAAATTTCTAATTTGAACTTTGTCACTGTAATTGTCAGTCCCTTAGATGGGTCATCATCATATAAAGGCATATGCTTTATACATGTTGGTGTTGAATCAACTCTAAACATAAATTCGGTCATTACTCTGTCCATTGACAGATTACCAGACCTAGGAACTCTTGGAACTCCAAAACGGGGCCATCTTGAAAAGGTCCGCAACTTGTGAGGAGGAATGAAGTTTAAGTTCCAAAATTTGATTAGCCATGCCAAATCATGAGGACCAACCTGTATTGTTGGGGAATTGACTGACCCATTATCTTGCTTGAGAGCACCAGAGGCAGTGCCGCTCGAGACACCTTGATTATCCGCAGAGGGTAATTCTGACTGATTATCATGGAAGGGAAGAGAGGGCCTAAGCAAAAGATTGAACCGTAGGGACATAGATGTTGATCTAAAGGGATCAAAAACCTTTTCACGAGGCACACCTTCTTTTGGAAGAGCAAATAAATAATGGTTTAGAGGATTTCCAGAATCACAACCCCATTCCATTAACACTTCAACACTAAAGGCCGGGGCTTCTAGGAAAGTGCAAGCAAATCCAGTTGGATGTTTTAAGTCGGCGTTCTTCGACAAGCTATCCAAACTGCTTAACAAAATCTTGAAGTCCTTCGCGAAAGCATAAATACGACCATCTGCCTGCTGGATTTCCATATACCCAGTTGCTACCTGAAGCTTATTGGACTTTTCATAAGGATCAGTACTGGAAAGAACATTGACTTGACACTCACCGAAATATAAGGTGGAGTTCCCATGAATGTAGCTTCTCATTTCATCCCACCAAGGCAAGCTCTTTTCCTTTTTAGGTAGTGGAGGATCCGGATTTGGGTTCCTGATGCTCAAATTGGCCCTGCGAAGGGCCACAGTGAAAGCATAGCTGAGATCAGTAAAAGCAGGTTCAAAACCAACTCCGAACGAAATTTCTGCTTTCTGAAAATGTAGGGGCAAATCCAAATATGTTTTCATTGGTGGAGTTGTCCCAGTGAGTGATCGAAGCAGACGGACCTTCCTCCATCTCCCAATGTACACATTTTGCTGCATTTGGGGCTGAAAGGGTGTCGCCTGCAATTAATATTGACAAAACAAGGTTCATCACTATTCCAGCATACATCAACAGGTTTCCACACAATCAAAAGGCAATTGATGAATAAACCTTTTGGAAAACTGATAAATAAACTTCTCAAGAGAAAAAATAAATGAGGAAAAGTTATACATCTTCTGCTTTAGGATTATCCAATTTCAAAGGTGCAAAGATAAACATAAAGTTAAATGGTATTATTATCTCACTCAAGATTATTTCACCTAGTAGAATCTTAGTAACAGCTTATGTAATCTTTGCTTATGGATATCATTAGCGTACTACTGGAACTTAGCATAAAGAGTTAAATATACGCACGACTCAGGAGTTTGTTGAGCATTAAGTAAACTAAAACACCAACAGAGTGAAATAGAAGCAGCACTACTCGTCCTTGTTGCGTTAACACTAAGTGAAATTGACAAGACAAAGGCAACACCTAAGACTGCACCATCATGAAAATATTTTTTTGATTTATTCCTTACAGTGATATAACATTTTAGTACTAATATCAAAGCTGATATCTATTTCGTGATGATTTAGCTGGGAACTTTACTCAACTGCCAGAATTAATATTTCAAGTCATATAGGTCATACTAATGTTTCCAGTACTTGAGCAACTAAAACTGTGCTTTGATTGGCAGAGTTTCAAACAACTACTTGCATGTGCACTACTTACGTCTAGTCTCTTCAATTTTTTAGAATGACCAAATGATAGCAGTTGCAATAAATTTGGGAGGTCTAATTGAAAACTGTTAGATGGAGAATCTCCTACTGTCTTCATTATGAGAAGCAATTTCATTTCCACAGCATAGAGAGAAAATGAAGTGTGTAAGTATTGCAGGATATCCAGAAACAAAATTGAGCAGACAGCAGATGCAGGAAAAGTTATTTGCCTTTTCATGAAGATATATTTTCAGAAAAAGCCATACGTGGCTGGGGTCTGAGGAGGATGAAAAAAACAAAGAACTAAAGATTGCACCTGCTGAGCCATTATAAGACGGCCTTCACAACGGCCTGAATTAGCAGCAAGTAGTGGACATGTGTAGTTTCTTATCAGAACAGCAAGAGAACCTGTACGCAAATTGATGTTGGCACCATATAATCGTGAAAATGGGATGCTATGTGCACGACATACTGGATCGAGCTTTTGCAGAATCTCTATCATCCCTGCATCACCTCCTTCAATTTTTGTCAAGCTTACATCTAATTCAGTAGCAGAAATTGAAAAAAGAGAAGTTCTTGCAGTGCTAAGCTTGAAACCCGCTTGAAATCCGTCATTACAGGCCCCAGATCCTTCTGCCTGAACAAGCTTCTGGCATGCTTGGTAATATGACCTGAATGACTGCTTGTAGATCTTCTCTCGCAGTTTCTGAACGGCTGAAGTATCCTCTACATCAATCTCTTCTCCATTAATATTGATCTTGCCATCATTGCGAGGATCATTTCCTTCAGCAGCACTTTCACATTTTCCTCCTTTCGAAATAAGTTCATCAAGAAAATTTAATCTGACAGCTGATTCACAAGCTCCGTTCTTCCATAGCTGATAATGTTCATCAAGCCATCCCTGTAGTGGTTCTTCTTCAATATCAGCTGTGAGCTTCTTTATGCAGAGTCTGACTCGACCAAGTTTTGTTGAACTAGTCTTTTTAGCTTTCGGTTTCTCTTCCTTATTGGGAAACATAACTTTAGTCTTTGCAGCAGTTACGAGCTTTAAAGCTCGAATCATGTCCTCAACAGAATCATCAATTGCACGCAATTGCAACCTGTACGCCAGGCATATATGAACATCAAGGGCTTGAATTACCCAATCCCATGTTGTGCCATTCTCAGGTTTTTCATTAGGTGTGCTGCTAGAGGGTTTGGGAATACGAGAGATTTGCATCCTGCTGCTTCTGAATATTCTTGCATCATTGAACTTGAGCATGATCCCTTCAAGAAGCATACCTATCTGAGCATTTTCTGAAAAGATCGACTGCACCTGAACATACAGCTCAACACCATCTCCAGCTTCAGCAGATATATTAAGCACTTCCACATCAACGGCAAAAACCGATTCTCTTTTCTTCTGTTGTTTCTCCAGCTGTTGTGATTCCTTGGAGTCTTTGTGTTGCTCGTTATCTTTAAGATCTCCTTCTTTAGCAGGATCTTGAAGCTTCTGATTGTGCACGAGCAACTTCAATTGCAAACCCAGCTCAACCAATGCTATATGCGCATCAGGCTCCCATCTCACTGATATATCGGTAGCACTAAAGAGAGAGCACATCGCAATCTCTTTAAGGCCACCAGATCGTTTCACAAACTTTGTATTCTGCATATCAAGCAATATAACTTTATTTCCAAGGTTTCTGTCTTGTAAATGTTCTTGATAGACAGATTTGGCTCTCCCAAGCTCCACTTGTGTTGATTGTTTCTCCTTGTTCATACAAAATTTGAGATGGGAAATATCAAGGGACACAGAATACTTCACTTTTTCTAGCTCATCTGAAGCTGTAGATATTATACTTGCGGTGCGGGGTGTACCATCAGCTGAAACACTCATCACAATACGACCACCCTGAGATCCATAGTTGACCCGTTTCGGGTCAGGAACAACACTATTTTCCAAGCCCACCTCTCCACTTATATTTAAAGAGCACTGTTGTAGATTGAATTTAATTATTTGAATCCCTTTTCCTGATGGCTTGGATGATTTCGTTCCCTGGGTATTTGCTTTCTTACCAGAAACAGAAAAACTCTTCAGGAAACGCTTGAAAGAGAAAGCTGCTGATATCAGGGATGCGAGACGCCTATAGGTCAAGTATATACTCATGCCAGCAAAATCAACAGAGAGAACTTTTTTACAGTTACGTCCGTCTTCAGGTGAATCCAGATCTTTCCTGCCTAAATCAAGACTGACTTTTGCTATATGAATCAGTGAAGTGTTTATTTCAACCCCAAACAGTTCCTTTAAGCATTCTTGATGCTCATCAGACATGTTTAGATTGAATTCAACAATTTCCACTTGCACTGCTGCATCAGCACTTGATGAATTGTAGGAAAAGACATGTAATGACTGAGAACAACCCTGCAATTTACAGATGAAAAAGGACGGTGTATCAATTTTTTTTATAACGAAGGACGATGCGTCATATTTAAGATTTTAAACAGAAGAGGGTGAAATAACGCGTATACTACGAAAAGTATTGTACAGATACCAGTCGACAAGCTAGTTATCCATGCTAATAGTGATGTAAACTTTTCTGAATACTTTGCATAGAAGGAGAAACTAAATGAATTTGAAGGCAACATGGCCTTGATTACAAGGAAAGGCAAAGAAAATCAGTTCACGCAAAAGCTTACCAACTCCGTGAGTCCTTTGTAGCTGAGAAGATGCAAATTATAGGAAAGAGTTCAAGACCAGTATCTTTACCATGCTGAAGCAAACTACCATCTTAACCACAAAAATTCAGCAGATCTATATTAAGATACTTAAGCATTGCATTCTGGCTAAATCATCCAAACAGCTAAAGTAAATTCATGCAAAAAGCCAGACTCGGCTTTTTTTTCTTTGAGTTTGGATCACTAAATGTTGTGTGTAAGTGAAAACATAAAAGATTTGAGAAGGAACAACATTTCAACAAGAGTCAAAGATGTGTATAGGCTATCAGAAGTCTTACATGGCACAATGGCAAACCATTCAGATCATAGACCATAATAGTCAATTCAGGGGCCGAAATAGTGGAGGTCCACATAATGGCTTTATGATCAGATGACCTTGATTTTTCACGAGTAGAACTTTCTTCTCGGAGTACCATCTTCTTTTTCTTTGAAGCATGAAGGCGCAGCCAAGGTTGTAATCTAGTAATTATGAGGTTGCACCGGGTACCTCCCAGCTTAACACCAATTTCACATCTGATCGGTGAAGCAGGCTGAAAACAAAATGTTATGAATGATCAAATTGCAGGAGAAGAATTGACTTGAGAATTACAGAAAACAAATGCCAAAGGGGAAGCATGAAAAAGATTATATACAGCAAAAGGAGAAAATGTCGTGGATAGAACATTAGTTTAACTTATACCCATGAATCCTTATAAATGGTGTTGGTAGAGGAGCACACATATAGAGGTGAACCCTTAACAAACACAACATATGTTATAGCAGCAACATGCAAAACCATGCTAACATTTCAACTCCTGATAAAGAAAATGGAAAGCATGAATAGTAACTAAAACTACAGGAATATTGAGGAAAAGAGACCCTACCCAACTGCAGCACTGCCAGCTAATCAACTCGACTACATACAAGAATGATGTTTTGGAAGTTAGCCACTAAGAAAGCTTCTCTTATATTTCCAATCTGCTGTTTCCCCCCTTCATCGCATGCAATGACTATGGAATTGGCAAAACAGTCATGTCTAATGGTCTCTATTGGTTTGGGCTTACAGTGCATAGCCGACAACATTGTCCAGATTTTGATTCCATCATCCTTATCCGTTTTGCACATCGATTATGTATGGATTCCCACCTCCATTTCATTTTGTATGAAACAATAATTTGAGCATTTATAGCATATACTTTACTTAAACTAATTCACTTAAATTTCATTTGCACAAGTTTTTGTATTTCCATTACACAAAGACAGATCCATTTTTCCTGTTAAATGAAATTGAACAAAAATGGATAATGTCATGCACTGAATTGGGAGACCCAACTAAACTAAAAATATGGTCGATTAAAAATTCTAGAAACGCTGAAAATAAGAGCAATTACAGATGTGAAGACAGTAACAACAACATACCCAGTATAGTCTCACAAATGGGGTCTGGGGAGGGTAAGGTGTACGCACATCTTACCCCTGCCGTTGTGGGGTAGAGATGTTGTTTTCGATTGAACCTCGGCTCAAGAACATTGTTTTTCAGAAAATGGTTTGAAAGAAATGCAAGAGTAAAAAGTTATGATGAAAATTTTGAAGAAAGAAAAGCATTGACAAAACAAAATATTAAAGATAACCAAAGTAAAAGAAACACAGTAGTAATAAAGTCAAAGCATAAGATAATGCTAGCGTAATAGTAATAATACTGGTAAAGGAACAGATAGATGCTCCAGATTAGAACCCTACTCTACCCCTGTGAAGAGAGAAAACTAGGGCTGGGCATAAATACTGAAATAAAGGACCGGACCGAACTAATTCGGTTCCGGTACGGTTTTATTTTTTCCAAAAGTACGGTGTTCGATTTAAGGGTCCAGATTCTTCGTTGCACTGCAGAACCAACCTTGTGTTACATGAGTTCAAGAACATATACTAATAATCAGGACTTGGGCCCAAAAAATTACTGATCCAACCCAACTACCCAAAGCCCATCCCCAAACTACATAATAATTGTTTTACTCTTGTTATTAGCATGTGTGTATTGCTATTTGCTGCCTTGCAATTGTTTCAAGTAAAGAAGCAAGTTCAATTACTCTAACTGCTGGTTCACAATTGCATGTTTGGATTTGGTCGACGATCGTTGAATTTGACAGAAAGAATCAGATCAGTTTATTTCGTTTTACTTGTTGTTTGAATGTTTCCCTGCCTATTCATGAAATTAGTAGAAGTGGAAGAAATTTGGAAGAAATCTTCCTTGGGATTTGGAGACGTCACCCATGGAGATTGGAGAGTTGAGTGTTGACTATTTGATTTGGGGCTAATTTCATTCCACTCATTTGCACAGAAAAACCCATTTTAGAAATGCCGAACAGAACTAATTTGGTTCAGTGTTCAGTGCACACTTTTTCATAACCGGAGAACCAAACCGAAATTTGATAAAACCGAACCGAAGACCCGAACGGCACCCATAGAGAAAACGTTCTACTACCTACTAACAGAGTACCCTAATCCTCTACTTTCATGCTCTTTTATCTAGGGTCATGTCCTAGTGAGCTGAAGATGCGTCATGTGATGTCTAATCACCTCTCCTCAAATCTATCACCGCCAACCTCTCACACTTTCTCACCGGGGCATCTATGCTCTTCCTCTTCACATGCCCGAACCATCTCAGCCTCACTTCCCGTATCTTGTCCACCACGGAGGCTACTCCCACCTTACCCCGTATATCTTTGTTTCTAATCTTATCTCTTATAGTATGCCCACACATCCATCTAAGCATCCTCATTTCTGCTACCTTCATCTACTGAAAGTGCAAGCTCTTGACTAGCCAACACTCCACCCCGTGCAACATAGTCGGTCTAACAACCACTCTATAGAGCTTACCTTTTCTTCTTTTTTGATGACTGTGGTGTTCGGACCAGCTTTTGCGCACCTCGACTAAATCCACGGGATACCACCTCCCACCAGCAACAGGTACCAGGTAACTCTGTCCACCAAGGCTAGAACAGATGGGAAGAATCACCTAGGTTTTTTGATACACACAAGTGCAATCTAGTAGGGAGAAGTTATTCTAGAAGATAAATCTCGAAGCAGATGATAGCTATTACAGGAAGAATTCGAGTACTAAGCTAAGAGATTATAGAAGAAGAAGAAGAAGAAGAAGAAGAGAAAGATATTATTCATCAACATGTTCCCAATTCTACAATTACAAGTAGTATTTATACACAGAGGGAAACAGCTAGGCTAATTCTATAACTGCCGTGAACAGTACTAACTAACTGTGAACAGTGCTAACAGTGTTAACTAACTCTGTGACTTTTACTGTGTAACAACTTTCTTAACAGACTTATAACTGTTTCTGTCAGCTCATCCATTCCTTTAGCTCATTATCTTTCCACTTAGCTTATTCGTGCATCAATACCCCCTATTGAAGAGCAGCCTTGTCCTCAAGGCTGAAATGAAGGAAACCTATGAGTTAAATCAGACAAGAACTCCCAAGTAGCGTGAGCACTGTCAATGCCAACCCACTTAACCAGCACCTGACCAACAGCTTTGTTCCCCTTCTTGACCATTCTCCTCTCTAGAACAGACTCAGGGGTGGGACAATAAGGGCTAGACAAGTGTAGTACAGGGGGTGGTTAAGCACTGCAGGAACCTCATAACACTTCTTCAGCTGTGAGACATGAAAAGTATGGTGAATAAGAACATCTGCAGGAAGTAACAACTTGTAGGCCACTGCACCTATCCTTGCCACAATCAAATAAGGGCCATAATACTTGGCTGCCAGCTTGTTAAATGGTCTAGATGCCACAGAAACCTGTCTGTAAGGTTGCAATTTCAAGTACACCCAATCACCAATCTCAAAGTTTCTATCAGATCTGTGCTTGTTGGCTAAGTCCTTCATCCTTTGCTGAGCTCTGGACAAATGAAATTTGAGTAGAGTGATGACAGCCTCCCTAGCCTCCAGGGATCTATCAACCATCTCAATGTGAGCCTCACTAGCCAAGTAAGGGAGATGAAGTGGAGGTTTCTGACCATACAAAACTTCATATGGGGTGCATTTGAGAGCTGAGTGATGAGTGGTGTTATACCACCATTCAGCAAGTGGTAAGAAGGTAGGCCACTCTAGGGGGTGATCTGAACAAAAGCACCTGAGATAAGTTTCCAAGGTTCTATTCAACACCTCAGTTTGGCCATCAGTCTGAGGGTGGTATGCAGTAGAGTTATGCAACTGGACCCCTTGTAATGCAAAGAGCTCTTGCCAAAAAGAACTTAAGAAAATAGGATCCCTATCACTCACCATAGTAGAGGGCATACCATGTAACTTGCACACATTGTCCAGGAAACTCAGAGCAACACTTTGAGCAGTGTATGGATGTTGCAAGCAAATAAAATGACCATACTTGCTCAGCCTATCTACCACTACCAATATAACATCCTTGCCCTTGGATTTAGGAAGACCCTCAATGAAATCCAAGCTAATGTCAGTCCACACCCCTTCAGGAATAGGTAGAGATTGGAGAAGACCTGGATAAGCTGTTGCATCATACTTGTGCCTCTGGCACACATCACACTTGTTAATAAAATCTCTAATGTCCTTGACCATAGAGTGCCAATAAAAAAGAGATTGCAATCTCTTATAAGTAGCATCCATACCAGAGTGGCCCCCTTGAGGAGTTGCATGCCACAAATGGATGATATGTTGCCTTAGCTGTGGATCAGACCCTACTACCAATCTTCCCTTACACCTTAATTGAGAGTTCAGCCAAGTAAATGACTTAAAGGGATGCACCTGTAGTTTGGTAATCAGTGTATGTAAAGCTGTGTCAGATTCCCAAGATTGCTTAATCTGATCAAGTAGTGTAGCATGGGGACTGAGTAATGACAAGGCCAAGAGTTCAGCTCCTTGATTTCTTGATAAAGCATCAGCAGCTTTATTATCCATCCCCTTCTTATATTCAATAGAGAAATCAAAGGCCATTAGTTTAGAAATTCCAGACACTTGGAACTCAGTGTGAATGTTCTGCTCAAGTAAGTACTTCAATGCTTTTTGGTCAGTTCTCACAATAAAGGGCCTGCTCAACAAGTAGTGAGACCATTTAGTTACAGCAAAGACAAGTGCCAATAACTCCCTGTCATACACACACATGGCTTGGTGTTTAGCAGCCAAAGACTTGCTAATGTAAGCAATTGGATGGCCTTGTTGCATCAAGACAGCACCAATACCCTGGCCACTAGCATCAGTTTCAATGATGAATGGCGCATCATAATTTGGCATAGCTAAAACAGGAGCAGATACTAGTGCTTGCTTGAGTGTATTAAAAGCTGTTGTAGCCTCTTCATTCCAGATAAAACCATCCTTCTTCAATAGCTCATGTAAAGGCTTGCAAATGTTTCCAAAACCCTTGATGAATCTTCAGTAATAACCAGCAAGACCAAGAAAACCCCTCAGCTGCTTAATTGTAGTAGGTAGTTCCCAAGCTTGAACAGCTGAAATTTTCTTAGGATCAGTAGCTACCCCTTTAGCACTGATGAAATGTCCTAAGTATTCAACCTCAAGCACTCCAAAGGCACACTTAGATGCCTTAGCATACAACCTATGTTGCTTCATGAGTTCAAATACAGTTGACAAATGCTGCATATGAGTAGTCATATCCTTGCTGTAGATTAAGATATCATCAAAGAAAACTAGCACTGACTTCCTGAGTAAGGGCTTGAAAACAGAATTCATGAGGCTCTGAAATGAAGATGGTGCATTAGTTAAGCCAAAAGGCATAACTAAGAATTCATAATGACCTTCATGAGTCTTGAAAGCTGTCTTGTATATATCTGAATCTGCCATTCTCAATTGGTGATAACCAGCTCTAAGATCAATCTTAGAGAATACTTTAGCACCTCCTAACTCATCCAATAGGTCTTCAATAATTGGGATAGGGAACTTGTCCTTCACAGTTAAGTGATTTAAATCCCTATAGTCAACACAAAGTCTCCAGCTACCATCTTTTTCCCCAACCAAGACCACTGGTGAAGCATAAGGGCTAGTACTATGTTGAATCACCCCTTGTTCTAACATCTCCTGCACTAGCTTTTCAATAATGTCTTTCTTTACTCCAAGGTACCTGTAAGGCCTCTTACTAACAGGTGAAGCAGAGTCTACAAGTGGTATTCTGTGATGAAAGGCCCCTCTATGTGGTGGTAATATAGTAGGAATTTCAAAAATGGACTTATACTGTTCCATTAAGGAAGCTAACATAGTTGGAATATCAGTACCTTGAGCAGCATGGATACTGTTACATTGGAATTCTGTGGAAGTGACAAGTGATAGCATGAACAACTGAACCTGCTTCTCAGGATTCTTGTTTAGTGACTTAGCTCTAGTAGTCTTTAGCTGATTACTTGCTCCCCTTAGGACATGTTTCTTCCCCTTATACATGAACTCAATGGTTCTGTTACTGAAGTCAAATAAGATTCTGCCTAGTGTGCTAAGCCATTGCACCCCTAACACAATGTCAACATTTCCCAATGGCAAGAGTAGGAAATCAGAAGAAAATGTAGTACCTTGCAGTAACCACCGAAGGTTCTTGCACACAGATGCAGTTTGCACTCTTCTTCCATCAGCTACACTCACAGATTGTTCTACAATAGCTATAGCCTTGCACCCTAACTTCCTTACCACCTCTTCATCTATGAAATTGTGTGTGCTTCCTGTATCAATGAGAACCTGTAAAGGTTGTTTCTCATGATAGTCAGTGACTCTAATGGTTTGGTACCCGCTGATACCAGTAAAAGATTGTAAGAAGATGGTCATGTACTCCTCTGATTTCTCAGGTTCTTCAGAGATCTGAAGTTGATCTACCTCTTGCTCCATTTCCTCCCCTACTTCTTCACTTCCTTCTTCATTCATCTCCACTAAGAAGAGTTGCTTTTTCCCCTTGCAATTATGCCCATATACATACTTCTCATCACAAAAGAAGCATAATCCTTTTGCCCTCTTTTCATCCATTTCAGCTGCCGATAGTAATTTCCTTCCAGAATTGTTACCTTGAAATCTACTAGGCTGTGTACGTTGTTTCTGAAAGTGTTGATTTTGAAATTTAGGAAAACTTGGAGTTGGTAAAATGGGATTGTGATTTTTCCCAGAAGATCTGATTCCCCAGGACTGAGCTTGTGCTTCAAAGACCTCTTCTTGTAACTTTGCAATCTTATAAGCCTGCATTAATGTTCTTGGAGCTTGAATCCTTACTGACTTGTTCAATTCTGGTTTCAACCCCCCCAAGAAGCAACTTATGGCATTATCATTGGACAAATTCACCCCAGTTAAGAGTCTGTCAAATTCAGCTTGATAATCCCTCACCTTACCAGTTTGTTGCAAATGCTTGATAGCCTCCATTGGGTCTTCAAAGTTCAAACCCATCCCCAAATCTCTCATTCAAAGCTAGAACATACTCAGTCCAAGTGAGTTCTAAAGCTGAAGTCCTAGACTTCAAGTACGACCTATGCCAAACAATTGCTTCACCATCCAAGTGGATGGAAGCTATTTTCACCCTTTGCTCGAATGGAATTTCATCTATGGAAAAAAACTGATCCACCTTATACAGCCAGGTCCTTAAATCACACCCAGAAAATCTAGGAAAGTCTAATCTAGAGTACCATGTGAAGGAATTGCCATGACCTCCCTGAAATTCCCTTTGATTGAATTGTCTGTGATCCCTAGAACTGTCACCCCCAACTGAGGATTCTGCTCTCACAGGGTCAACCTCCTTGTTCCCCTGTCCACCATTACCCAGAGCTTGCTTAATCTCCATAAGCTCCTTATCAGTCTGAACATTGCGATCAGTCAAGCTGGCCATACCCTCCATGAGCTTCTGCAATTGTTCTTGAATCTGAGAAAGCTTGCCTTCAACTTCCTCCGAGGACCTATCTTGGTTTTTATCACGAACCACCATGGTTAATCAGCCGAGAATCTACGGGCTCTGATACCAATTGATGCACACAAGTGCAATCTAGTGGGGAGAAGTTATTCTAGGAGATAAATCTCGAAGAAGATGATAGTTATTACAGGAAGAATTCGAGTACTAAGCTAAGAGATTATAGAAGAAGAAGAGAAAGATATTATTCATCAACATGTTCCCAATTCTACAATTACAAGTAGTATTTATGCAGAGGGAAACAGCTAGGTTAATTCTATAACTGCCGTGAACAATACTAACTAACTGTGAACAGTGCTAACAGTGTTAACTAACTCTGTGACTTTTACTGTGTAACAACTTTCTTAACAGACTTATAACTGTTTCTGCCAGCTCATCCATTCCTTTAGCTCATTATCTTTCCACTTAGCTTATTCGTGCATCATTTTTTGTCTCTGTTGGGATTTGAACCTGAGACCTCAAGCCTATAGAGCTTACCTTTAAGTCTCGGTGATACATTCTTATCACATAGGACACCAGATGTGAGACTCCATTTCATCCACCCCGCTCTAATACGATGTGTGATATCCTCGTTGATCTCCCTATTTTCTTGGATTATGGACCCAAGATACTTGAAGTTTCCTCTCTTGGTAAACTTGTGTATCAATTATCACTTCCCCGTTGTTTAAGTCCTACTCAGCTTGAAGCCTTTAGACTCTAGGATCTGTTTCCATATCTCTAGTCTATCATTCACTCCGTCGCGTGTCTTATCAATCAATACTATGTCGTCTGCGAATAACATACAACATGGTACGTCCTTGAATATGTCGTCTCAATTCATCCATCATCAAGGAAAATAAAAAATAAGCTGAGAGTTGATCCCTGGTGCAGCCCCATCTCGACTGGGAAGTGTTCCGAGTCTCTTCCCACTGTCCTCACTCGGGTCTCGGATCTGTCGTAGATGTCCTTAATCACTCTAATGTATGTACACCTCTAGACTCCAAGCATATCCATAAAACCTCCCTCAGGACTTTGTCGTATGCTTTTTCAAGCAAGTGTGGTGTGTGAATCAGGGATGTTGAAACACTAAATTTCATTGATATCTATTAAGAAACACCTAGGTCATAGACCACCCCTGGAACACTAAATTTAGTTGATATCTACTAAGAAACACCCATAGACTAATCCTTATATGTAAAATAAGACGTAGAACAAATAACAGATTAGAGACGCACGTAAAAAGAACCTAGACCCCCTCCCTAGGCACAATTTTGTTCATCATGCATGGTATTTTGGGAAAGGCAATATCTAATCATCTTAATTACCGTATCAAATTTTGAGAACTTCACTGAGGTGAAAATAGTATGCCCAAGTTTGTCTTCTCAACAGTGAGAAGAAACTCTACCATGTGGTACTATGTTAACTGTATAGCAGTTAGCCAAAAATAAGAAAGCTAAGAAAACCGGTGCCATTAAAAGCAAGCATTTTACCTCAACTGGAATATAAACCGAAGCGATGATTTCAAGTTTTGATATATCGAGGATTGATGTGCCGGCATCTTTAAGTAGCTACAGAATAGTAAAGAATCAATATTTAAATCAATACTCGGCAATAGAAATTTTATAGTAAAGAAGAGTAAAAAGGAATTAACCATGCAAACATACATGAATCTCACTGATCTCCAACTGAACATGAAGTTGCTTGCTTTCTCCAACATCTTCAATAGATTGAGTTTTTGAGCCTTTCAGTTGGATGCCTGTAATGCTATTCTCAACCATAAAACCCTCTACTCGGTGCACAAACTTCACATCCACTTTGGGTAAAGTGAAGCTAAGCTATCAAACAAAATACAGTAAGTATATCAATCAAATGCATGCACCACAACCTACATGTGTGTTAATACATAACAAGTGCTGATATCACATGCAGTATGCCAATCATGTGTTATTTACCAAACATTGCAAGAGATGATGCCTAATTCAGAAGTCACTACTATTTAACTGCTTGATAAAAGCTGTTACCCTAGCTGCATCTGTTTTTCCTGATAGGTACTCTGCCAACTGCACTCAGATCATGATTTCCATTTAAATTTTAAACGGTGGGCAATAATCAAATTTCTTCACGTAATGGGAAAAAAAGTAAGCTTAAAGTGCCTCACAATGAATTCATTGCCTAAAAAATTAAAGAGAGAAATTATAGCTATAGCAGACCAGTTCTTCTAAAACTACAGGAGGAAGAACTAGATAGGAAAATGCACATCAAACTTTTCAGTCAAAATGCTTGACATTGAGGGTTTAACTGAATATGTTGAATCCAATTAATTGGCGCATGTTTCACATATACTGGAGTATTTGAAGAACACTACTGTAAATTAGGACCAACTAACTGATAGACTACATTTACAATTTATGTGTTCTAGTCTAGTATTCCTTCTGATTGTCTGGAAGAACAATCCAACAGCATAATCTTCATGCTATTGAACCTAAATTTTCCAGTTTGTTCTTATTGCCTTTTCTTCCTAGTGGTAATCAACTGCATCACACCATCCCTTAAGAACCTTGCCTTACAGTAAATTGATTTCCATGCTGCTGTGCATGAACAAAACACGCATACTTAGACTCCAGAAATCCACATCGAAGAATGGGGAATCCTTTCTCTCCCAAAATAATAAGCTTGTAAAACATAATCTCCCTATGAACAATCCTTTTCTATGTTCATCTCCACTTACATGTATCTGTTACCATGAGTGAGATTTTTGCTAGTATAGTTAGAGCAAGGGCCATTTTGTTCGCACTGGGAAGATTATACTCTTCAACATTAAACTCTTCTACTTCTCAGTCATAAGTGTTTCCTAATAGTTGATAAAGTCCGAGAATCCCTCTCTCTTGAAATCGCTCACACCCTATTCTCCTCTTCAGAAATATTATTCTGTTGAAATCTCACTACAACACATTGCATATCCCATCTTCGTGCATCCCCGATATCAGCTCACAAAACTCTATTTAAGATCCCTCCCCTCCACTACTGATTCATTAGCCCCCATGAGAGCTTTTGGGGTTTGAGTTAGGCAAAGTATCCATTTTTTAACAAGCTCTAAGACTTTTTATGACCGTGGTGTTCGGGCCAGCTTTCGCGCACCTCGACTAAATCCACGGGATACCTGCCACCTCCCACCAGCAACAGGTACCAGGTAACTCTGTCCACCAAGGCTAGAACAGATGGGAAGAATCACCTAGTTTTTTTTTTTTTGTCTCCGCTAGGATTTGAACCTGAGACCTCAGGCCTCAACTTAGTTAAGCACAAGTTGTACATTTCATCTTTGCTTATTCGATGCTTTATCACAGACACCAAACTGCTAAAGAGGATGAAATATATAGTCAAACGCGTCAGGAAAGATGAGAATAAGGAAATAACTGACCTTTTCTGGAAACATAGAAGCAATTTTTTCTCTTATAACAGCCAATGCTGCTGGTTTTTTCTCTGGTTTTTCAGCAGTACCAGATTCATTAATCGGCTTTACAGCTACATGTGCAGTATCAGCACCTTTCTCTTTAAGAAGAAGCTCCTCATTCAGATTAACAGAAATTTCACCAATTCTGATATCCACATTCCTAACAACAATTCCTGCTTCCCTAAATGGAAAGAAACAGCAAAGAGAAGTAATGAGGCACAGTCAACATCAGACTAAAAGATCAAAGTTGGTTTCTCTAAGATCAGATTACATGAACACATTTGAATAAGTCACAACTAAAAGGATCTAGTGTTTTTCCTTTTCCCTTTTTCTTTTTTTGTGTGTGTTGGGGGTTGGGGGGCAGGATAGCAGGAACACTCTTATTCACAAAAAGCAATGATTTAAATCAAGCACATGCCTACCATATGAAGCAAAAGAATAGTAGCAAACAGGGTCTATGGGATGACATACTTCCCGTCTAATCTAAAAATGAGAATCGAGAAGAGCTAATTAAGTTGATTGTTTTTAGGCCCCAAAAATTTATCGTTTCAAAAAGCGTAAAACAAAAAGCTGGTTGTTGTTTAAATAACTGGTGAACTTTTCATCTAGCAAAGTCAAGAAACACTTGTCCCCTTCATGCATGATATATTTAAGTTAAAAGGTCAAATATTGTTCCCAAAGTCACTTTCAGGCACAGTGTTCATGATATAGCAACTCTAGCTCAAACCTGTTTACGATAAATTAAGGTGATTTTATTCATAATAACAGCACCAGGAAAGTGCTATTTTTATCGAGCACCAAGAAACTCTAGCCCAAATATTTACATCCCCACAATTGTGTTTTTGATTGATTTCGATATCTACTATCAATCCAATCCAAAAAGTTGTGGAACTTCTATCTTACTGCCTTCTGTTTTGTTTCTTGATTGACAAGCTACCATCCTATTTTTCCTGTGATTGGGGTATTTAAAGTATCCTTTTCCTATATAAATATAAATATAGGCTGTACATCCTTATAAACAAGAAATTAGATTCTCCACAATGAAATTTGCCTCTAACCTATAAGATTTATCAAAGAACTTTTAGGGTTTTGCTTAATCAGCCCCTTTTGACATATCCATGTTTCCATCGAACAAGAAGACATGATCAAAGAAAGTTCCTTCCTGCTCAACCTGTGTAAGCTCAATTTGTTCTTTCATTCTCAATCTTAATGCAGTTAGATATGGAAAGGGAGCTGTAAAACTATTACCTCTACATAAATTGCACGTCGAACAGACGCTTTCTTAATATATAAGCTGGGACTACTCGTTCTTTACATAAGAACAAGCTTCTAAAGGTTTAATTAGACAAAATGACTTGCTTTAGATGAGAAACCAAACAAAGCTCTAGTTTAGATATTTGGCACTTGTGTACAGCATATTGAGAGTCACTGTTACTCTTTAGCATAAGGGATCTTATGTTGTTAGGGAGGAGAACTAGCACCCAAGGGTGTGGCCTAGTGGTCAATGAAGTGGATTGAGCACCATGAGGTCTCAGGTTCAATTCCCGGCAGAGATAAAACACTAGGTGATTTCTTCCCATCTGTTCTATAGCCGAGTTACCTGGTACCTGTTGCTAGTGGGAGGTGGCAGGTATCCCGTGGAATTAGTCGAGGTGCGTGCAAGCTGGCCTGGACACCACAGTTATCAAAATAAAAAGGAGGAGAACTATATTTTCCATCTTTTGGAAATTTAGTTGTAGGAGATGCTTGAAGGCTTCTACTTCCAAAGAAAGCTAAACCATTTTGGTTTACATTTTTATACTTATAAATTATAACCTATAAAAAGCAAGAATACATAGAAGTAGTTGAGCCAAATAATTATCCTAGAATATAATTCTAGTGGTTTAAAATATCAAAGGTAATGAGATAGCTCAAGCTGTTAAATGACGTAGGAAGAAATTAATTGAGATGGCTGGCCCAACAGCAAAGGGTGTTC
Source organism: Jaltomata sinuosa (assembly GCA_003996215.1). Classification (NCBI taxonomy): domain Eukaryota; kingdom Viridiplantae; phylum Streptophyta; class Magnoliopsida; order Solanales; family Solanaceae; genus Jaltomata; species Jaltomata sinuosa. The sequence continues at coordinate 153,827 of QJPP01003392.1, read as the reverse complement.
AAAGTATTCAGAAAATTGCATCTTCGATCCTTTAAAGAAAAAATGAAACTAATGGCATGGACAGTATGGTACTCTGAAAGCTTAGTTTCTGATTTAATGCAACCAGCAAGAATATGCCAACAAAGTCTGTCTCACCATGTTCAGGCTAAAAGAGCAGTAACTACAATTGGAATGACCAGCGGAGAGGTGCATAAATTGTCAGTTACTGAATATGCTAAGCTACATAAATGAATTTTTCAAACAATGAAACAATTGAAAAAAGCATACCTATCATGGCCAAACTCACACAAGAGAGAAACTTCCTCACAACTGAAAGGAGCAGAGGCCTTTTCCGTCACGGTTAGTATTGCATGGTTGGCAGGAAAAGATCCATTGTGCATTGATGATTGACCAGAACTGGTTTGTGATTCGCCTAAGTGAACAAGAATAGAAACAATGCGAAACTTGACAGACAAGGTTGGATCTGGTCCACTATCTTTAGATATATCAAGTGTCATTTCTTTAACTTCCAAACCAGCTTTTGGTGTCTACAAAATTTAAAGAGTGAACCAGCATGCATAAGACACAAAATACATGAGTGGGGAAAAAACTACCAAAATAAACAAGCAGAACATAAGCATAAAGAATGGATGTCCCATTATGAACAACTCTATATAGCTATCACTGCATGGACGTACTACACAAAGGCTACAGCCCATTGCAGGACAGAAACTACTTTCGTACAATCCCGTCACTTATGGGTAATGAATTTCCCATGAACATAAGTCATTAAAAATATTCCCCAATACCACTAACTAATGAAGTACTCCAAACTATCCTCTTCATGGTAGTGCTTCTTAATAATCTGTACCCAAAAGTATAAGAAGAGTCTACAATATTTATTTCAATGTCCCATATATAACTTTAAAAAAGAAAACAAGCAAACATTTTCTTTTGATAGGTAAGATAATTGAATTAGAAGCACCCAAAGGGGAACCCATGAGCACCACAGTATACCAATAAAGCAAAAGAGAATATCCAAACCTCAAACTACTAGGTACCTATCATCCCAAATACCTCAGAATAGTGATTACAGCTAAGTAACCCCTTAAGACAATAGACTCAGCTCATTGATGTTCTCGTCATTTTCCTTTCTTGACATACTAACATTGTCGATCACACCAACTCCAAGCATTTTTGGCTCCATTTCTTGTTCTTTGTCTGTTCCCTCTCGTTCTTGCCTGCACTCTTAAGGCTACTTCCTTGCAAGCTCTTCTCAGTTTCCACCGACCGAACGTTTACCTTTACTTCATATAGTCCCACTATATCCCCAAAAAATGCTTAAAGTCGTAAAATGCTGCCCCCCTGAAACTGGTCTGGCTACGTCCTCGTGTTAAGTATAGAACACGTTACAATGGAATTCATACAGATGCTTAAATATTAGCCACACGTTGCAGATTACTTTATTCGGGTTAATATTATTAGGATCTCTAGTTTCACATTTATCGTCAAATCTGTTAACACAAAAATTAATATGTTCCCACCAGCCAATTATATACTTCGACTGATTTCTTTTGTTTTTTTCTAAATAACGGTGTTGTCCAGGCAAGCTTGCGCACACTCGACTGTTCCACCGAGTACCTGCTATTTCCCACCAGCACAGATATCAGGTAATTCTGCCCACTAAAGCTTAGGCAAATGGGAAAAGTTCACCTAGTTCTTGTCTTTGTTGGGATTTGAACCTTGATCTCCAAGGTATACTTCAACAGATTTCTTGTATGCACTACAATTCGAATCCTACTATGTATAAGTTGAACAGATTGGAAGTAGTGCACACTACAAGGTAAAGCAATTAATATCCTTGCTTTGTTATTACCACTCACACATAAAGAAAATATCTCAGTGAATCAAAAGATTATTCAAATACTGTAATAAGTATCTTCAGCATGCGCCATGCGCAATTACAAACAGACATAAATTTGACGAAAAGGTAACCGCAAAAGCAACATCCATTGGAGTTTTTGGTGCAACAGTGTGGTGGAAGAGAAGGCAAGTCAAACAATAATCATAAACGCCCAAAAGATCAAAGTGATGATTGGAACCAGGCTTACCTTCACAACTGTCTCAGTCATAGAAACCGACAAGAACCTGGCTATATTAGCTACAACCATCCACTTCCCTCTACCTAATTTCCGAGATTTACGAGATCTTGTTCTCTTTGAGCTTGTTTTCTTTGAGCTTTTACTTGAAGCCCTCATTACAACGTTTAGACCGCATATTAACAGATGTAGTTTTGGATCCCTGGAAATGAAACCAGACCCGAGCTTAACCAAGGACTGTCGAATACTGAGTCTGACTTCGCTGATGGATATGCTCTCAACAGCGCCCTGAAAATTATCAGTTATGGTGATGAGAATAAGGATTAAAGTAATCTATGACTCAGGATAAATAGAACATCTTGCAGGGATTGTTGCCTTGACAAGTAAAAATCACAAACTTGCAACTCAAGGTCAAAACAGTTATAACAGGTTAAGAATTCCCTTAAGCGTAGGACCTTAGCCAAATCACTGTGCACTTGGTGCAAGAATCATTCCAAGTACTGGAATAATATACCTTACCACAACACTAATTTCTACTTTTGGAACTCAAAGACATGGTACAAAAATGGCAAAGATGATCTATAAAATTCTAGATACCAATTTTTTTTCTAATAAATGGAAATGCTTGCTAAGAAGGACCCTGTTTCAGTCAGGTTATATCCTGGAACTTAGAAGATCTGATACCAAGAATGTCAAAGTGATCTTCCACGTTCTTAGTTGATTTAAAACCTAAAAGCTTGCTGTCATGGACAACGCTGGTCAAGTGTACAGCCCTCTAAGCAATGGATGGTACTTTGGACAATGTATGCATACACCGAAATAGTGTGAGAAAAGCAATCTTTGTTTACACATTATTTAAGGATTGCAGCTACTGAAGTACATTCTTACAGGCAATGATATATATATCTTATCAGCAACATTCCCAATTTATAGATCCCTTTATAAAAATACATGAAGAATATATCTACACAAATCAATGCAAAAGAAAAAATAGGTGAAGTTCTAATGACAACAGACAACCCAATATTAGGAGAATACCAGGCATTTCTCCCATTTGTTAATTGGTACAGAAGCAAAAGAAACACACAGAATACGATAAGAGTAATATCATCACTATAAAAAACAGTCACCCGTAGCTCACAAACCACTTCCAATGAAGAATCCAATTTTTCCAAAGGCAGTGAAAATAGCCAATACTAATGACTCGTTCAAATGAGAAGGTCTTGCCCACAACAATCCAATTTGAGTTATGATCAAAGAATTATCTCTAGATTAGTTACATGATCTTTGGCAAGTTTCCAAGGGGAAGACACCATGTAAACATGTGCCAGTTTAGAAACATGATGGATAATAACATTGTGTCACTCATGGTCTTCAAGAGTATATTATCAGGACAGCAAATGAGCAAATATAGCTATGTGAAATCGACAATGTACTAGCCTAATATATCATAAGTTGAGTTGTCTCTGGTATCTCTACCAATACACTTGGCTTGCAAAGAGAAAATGCTTTCTAGGGTGGTAAAGTTCTTACACTAGAACTAGCATTTAAAGCTTTAGCATAATCTTAGGAATAAAAGTCACATTACAGATCCTAACATGACAAACATGGCACGGGAAGGAGAAGCTCTGTAGGACCTAGAACTGGAAAATCTCCAAAACCTCCTTGAGCTATTGTACAATCAGAAATTTTTCAATGATGGATCAGGACACATGAAAATGGGAGAGGCATAGCAATTGGCTGTTCACTGTGAGTCATTCAATCATAGATTACAGAGGAGGGAGGCTATGAGGCTTCCCTCACTCGTCTTTATGGGTCACAAGACCATCAAGAAAAGTATGCTTCTTATTAAGGCAGCATGTGAAGCTATCCTACAGCTGAGAACCTGAACGGGTAACAAAGTTCATATCAACCGGCTGCACCAAAGGGTGTGGCCTAGTGATCAATGAAGTGGGTTGAGAAACATGAGGTCTCCGGTTCATTTCCCAGCGGAGACAAAAAACGCTAGGTGATATTTTCTCATCTGTCCAAGCCTTGGTGGATAGAGTTACCCGGTACCTGTGATGGTAAAAAGTAGCAGGTAGCCCGTGGAATTAGTCGAGGTGCGCACAAGCTGGCCGGACACCACGGTTATCAAGAAAAATAAAAGTTCATAACAACCATGGATTCATGTGCTAAAAAGTAAAAAATCAGGGAAGGTGGCATAGAGGTTGCGAAGTACAGTTTGGAACCTGGCTCTTTTAAGAGCTGTTCCTAACCTGAGCATTCAAAAAGAAAGCACAGAGCATGGAAGTGGTTCCGCTGGCACTCATATGGACAATTTGGATAGAAAATTGAAGAGCTTTGAAGAGAGAAAGATTGAGCATCTGCTATATTTTGTAGAGAATCATATTTTTGTACGAGACTTTACATCAATAAATTATTACTTCATCAAAAAATACGGGTTGTCAAGGAACTACCGTCTACGTGTATGAGCCACTGGAAACGTCAAACTAGATCCTACATAACACTGCTCTTCTACCGTTACTATTTGGATCATCCCCACACCCTCTTTCTTTTACTCCAAGAATCACACCATTAAAGTCTATTTGGATCATGAAAAATTAAAGCATTAAGTCCTAAATGTAAGATTAGATATGTTTATAAATTTTATACCAGTCTTAGTCAGGACATTAACCTAAGGTGAAAACTAAAATCAGTAATCATGCTGTCAAGGCTAAATCAATTGAACATCTAATTACTATTATCTACTCTTCTGACCAACTTCTTAAGAAGTACATCACCTAGAAAGGTTGACAACAAGCAGTATGTAGTTGGAAAAACTATGCATGAAGTCAAACATAATCAGCTAAAAGAATAAATACAAACAAAAACAAAATACAGATTTGGTTGAGTTAAAAACTGTTCCGTCAAACAAAGACAGTATCGAAGACAATTGGAATCACTACCTTAATGTATAGATCAAACTGAAAGAGAAAAAAGGGAAAAAAATTAGAGAAACAAAACAACCTTGTTGAACTTCAACGCCACGTCTCTCAAGCAATTACATCCTCCAACACGGAATGAAACGGAGGCTTTCATGACCCGGCTTAAAATCCATATGAACAACCTGGAAGAAAATCTGAACAAGAAATGCATAAAGAACACAGACTAAAAATAATTCAATCAATGTAAAAGGAAAAAGATATTGATTGAAGAAAAGAAAAATGAGATTCACGGATTCAAGATTGATCAAATGAGACATGCAAATGTTTTAGCTAACACATATTATTCAGATAGAATTAGACTTTCTTTATAGATCTAGACTGCTTAATGCTGACAATAAAAAGAATGGAAAATCTTCTACGATAACACTTTCTAATCACTATTAAGACTCAATTTTATGGTATGACCTAAAATAGACTCAATATTTTACACCAAAAAGGAACATAAGACAAGCATATCATCAAAACATCAGTCTATCAAATCAATATAGAGAAGAGAAATGTGACTGGATTGAAACAACTCTATCCCATCTGCTACAAGTACTAGTGTCTGATATTTTTCTAGAATGTCATTAGCACAACCGCCAAAGTTCGACTATTCAACTAATGGTTTATACTTCTCGAATATTTTTCAAGAAAGCACTACCACAACCTAAAAGTTTAACTGATGATAAATAATTCCCCCACCATCCACATTTTAATAGACATGAAGTTAATGATGTTAAATATTACTTATATAATTGTTTGTTTTTGTTTCAGAAAGAATGACGAGTCTGCACTATTAGGGTCAATCCATTCAGTTTTCCGAGTATATTCAGACATTGGTTCCTTCATTTAACGAAAACAATTAAAATTAGCATATTTTAAACTAATGAGACTATGAGAGTACTATAAGTTATATATTTTTATATTTGAAATATATTTTGCAATTATCTAGGTTCAGTGATAAAGACATGTGGGAGGAGAACCATAAGGTCTAAAGTTCAAATCCATCAAAGGCAAAAAATACTAGGCGGTTTCTTCTCATCTGCATAAGTCTTTTTTTTTTTATGACCGTGGTGTCCGGGCCAGGTTTAGCGCACCTCAACTAGTGCTAGTGGAAGGGTGGAATAGGCGAGATGTGCGTGAACTGGCCCAAACACTACCGTCATAAAAAATAAAAACACTTGGAAAGTGTGGATACGGCAATTAAGTGTAAGCAGGATATAGGGTGAGGCCATACTACTGGGCTGCAATAACTAACTCACCTGAGATCTCTGGTTATCAAAGAAATATACTTTAACAATAGTATATGAAAAATCCTAGTCAAACAAAAACTATTTTGGGAGAGAGTCACATAAAATGGAAAATTGAGCATATTTTTTACTTTTTTCCGGAGTCGAATTTCGAAAATCATGTTTGCCATAAAATTTTGAAAAATTCCATGCAACTTCAAGTTGAATTCCGGAATTTAGAAAACACCAAAAAGTTGTTTTCAACTTTTTCACTCTAAATTACTCACAAAAATTCAAAAACAACTTCAATTTGTATTCATGACCAAACACAACTCCAATTTTCAAATAGTACCCTTTTTTAAAACAAAAACTACTTTTTTCAAATTTCACAATCTTTATGGCCAAAAGGGGCCTTATATTGCAACTGTTACTTGTTCCCGTCCCAATTTTTTGTTGTTATGTTAATCTTTCATTTTTTGGGACACTTTCAATCATCTAATTACAACTTTCATGGCCAAATGACCTCTAAGTGCGAGAGAAAACAAACAATTCACATATAATAACGATTGCTAAACACTCCCTCCTATTCAATTTATTTGTCTAACTTTCCTTTTTAGTCCGTTTAAAAAAGAATAGCTGTTTCGATTTTTGACAACTCTTTAATTGTCTAACTTTCCTTTTTAGTCCGTTTCAAAAAGAATAGTTGTTTTGATTTTTGACAACTCTTTAATTACAACTTTACACATGGCATTTTCAGGACCATAAGATTAACCAACATTTTGATACACTTTATATATCTTTAGTTTATGACCAGAGATTCAAAAGTGTTCTTTAACTTCTTAAACTACGTGCCAAATCAAAATCAGACAAATGAATTGAAACGAAGGGAATACTTGAAATGCATTAGACTTACTTGATTATAGTCCATAGTATAGCCGATACAGCAAAGAAACCGAACATATACTTCACTAAAGAAGCAGCCATGGCGGATCGTATTTATATATATATGGTGTCTCACTGATAAATCATTGTTCAAAGCAGAAAAATCAATTCCCTATACACTGTTTTTCTGCATTTCGAAAAAAAGATGGAAACTTTGAAAAAGAAAATTAACAGAGGAATTGGAGTTGGCTATTGAAGAAGAATAATAGGGTGAAATTGACAGAGAAGCGAGGTAGAAGGAGAATGGGAAAAGGTCAAAAGGAGTGATTGTAGGAGAAGGACGTAAAAGGAACTGTATTGGATCCGCCATATTTGCATACACAAAACTGAGACAAGCCTTTTCACTTTCCTACATTAACAATTTGGCTTAACACATACTAAGGGTGTGTTCGGTATGAAGAAAATGTTTTAAATGAATTTCTTAGAACATATGTAAGTAAAAAATATTTGGTATAATGAAGATAAATACTATATTTAAGAGTGTGCCTAGTGATCAATAAAGTGGACTGAAAATCATGAGGTCTTGGTATTCCCTTCATTTCTAAATACTCCGTTCCTTTTTAGTTGGCATGTTAAGACTTTGCACATTCATTAAGAAAAATTAATTAGAAGTGTAATTTGACTCATATACCCCTTTTTAGTCTTTGTCTATTTATGTCTCTTAGTTCTAGAATAATTAATGTTAAGGGCAAAGTTGGAAGAAAGTACTTAATTCTCTCTTGATACTTTAAATTGACAAGTATTTTGGAACAACTATTTTTAGTATACATGACAACTAAAAAAAAACGGAGTATGTGGTATTTTTAGCTTGAGCACACTTCTTAAGAAATTACTCATTTCTGTAAAATAGAAAACAAAGGGTATTTTTATTAATTTATTATTAATAAATATCTTGAAAAAGATGTAATTCTTTGGTAGTTTCTTGTTGTGTAAAACTGTGCTATTTTAAAGAAGAGTAAAATTGAAAGAACATCATTAATGTCTTTTTTTTATTATCTAAAATATCACTTATTTAGGAATAAAGTGAATAGGTAATTTTTTTCTATTTATGTGGCAAGTATCCCGTGAAAATAATCGAGTTACATGTAAAAATAAAAAATTGGGTAACTAGCCATTTTATTAATTACCAAGTAAACATTATAAAGCAATAAACTAACACGACTTACTAAGTCTAGAACAAAAACAAAAGGGCTCTGAAAGCAAATCTTAGCAGCTGAGAATCAGGGTGCCTTTCTCTATCTATCATCTACTCTCCCCCCCCCCCCCCCCTTAGAATTTACATTGCATTAGCATGACCTTAATTACAGGATGACCTCTCATTGTGCAGATGCAAGTAATTTTCTTGACTGTTAAATCACATGACTTTTCTTTTCCTTCAAAGATTATGTTGTTCCTTTTGCTCCAGATTGCAAAGGTAAATTCAGCATAGAGCGTTCTGACCAATTGAGCTTGTTTGGACTTTCCTTTGCTTGCCCTCAACACATTCTGATAGTGTTGCATTGCATCCATGTATTAGCAGTTGGCCAGTGTAGCTGCAGCTGCTGCATTAGCCTCCTCCAAACATGTCTGGCATAAGAACATGTAAAGAAGATGTGATCTCTGGTATCATCCCCATTGTGACACAATTGACAAGAAGGGTCGATTCTCATATTTCATTTAAGGAGTCTATCTAGGGTGGGGAGACTGTTCTGAACCTGTAGCCACATTGTAAACACAGTCTTGGGCCTTGCACAGTTGTGAAACATAATGCACCTCCAAGGCACCTTAGGATATTGACCAATGAACTATGAATGTAGCAGTCTGATCAGTCCCTTCTTTGGTTGAACACCATTGCAGATCCCAGTTAAGTGGTCCTTATTCCCAAGAATTTTCTTTACCATTCAACTAGCCTGTTGAGAAATTCTCACCTGATCCAGCTGATGGTCCTTTATATAACAAGTATGGATTCATCTGATCCATAACTTATCTTCCTTTCTTGCGAAATCCCAGAATAATTTTGTAAGTGCTGCTCTATTTCACATCTTTAGATTTATCAAATTCATACCTTTAGCTGATTTTGGCAGAAACATTCTATTTCAAGCAACTAAAGCTTTTTTAGCGGACCAAATAAAGCTTCCAGAATAGGCATCAATAGCTTTAAGCATTATAGCAGGCAAAACAAATATAAAGCTTCTACATGCAAATTTTACGGGAGGACTTGTTTTCCCTATTTTCAAAGGTCATTTTCTCATTTTTAAGAAGTATATTTTTCTAAAAAAATATTTAAATATTTTCGAATATTTTGACCAACTAAACATAAATAAAATAAAATCAGTAACACACCCTAAAAGGGAAAAAATCCAAATTTGTCCCACTACTATACAAAATGTTCAATTTTGCCTCGTTATTATACCAAATTGTTTTTTTGTGTTTCTCTGTCTTTGGATATTAACGAAATTTTAGTGTGAAATAGATTCATGTATTCAAATTCTTCGATAAAGCACCTTTTTTAAAAAGCATTTTTTTTTAAAAAAAATACACTTAAAAATACTTTTATAAAGCTTTGTCAAACATTATTTATTGTTCAATTATTATTTTTAATTAATTTATTTTTCAAAAAAATGCGTTCGAAAAAAATTAATTCTTATTTCAAACAAGTTCATGAAAATAGGTATTGATTGTCATGATTCGGAGCTTCAAAAAGAGGCAGATCTCAAAATAATTTAACAGAGTTAAAAGATGATTTCAGAATGTTTAAGGAATTAAAAAGAAAAGAAGAGAAAAACTGAAAAATAGATGATACCATATTAGTAACTGCCTAACTGGTAATTGCTCATTAAGTTCCTGGTTGTATAAAAAATGACTACACTATCAATAGATATTAGTTAAAAATATTCATCGACGATGATGTTTTAAAAAATTCTCGAGATGTTTGAACAAGAAGAAAGAGGAAATGAAATTTTTTGAAATTGGATGGGTATTTTAATTTTTTTGAAATTTTAATACATGTCCACAATTCCGATTTGGTTATAAATTTTAAAATAATTTTTGCTTTATCCAAAATTTCTGAAATTAGAGTTCGAATTGAGATAAAATTGTGTTTGATTATATTTTTTGTGAAAAATATTTAAATTGATATTCATGATTAAATGTACTTAAATACAACTTAAAGGTGAAAATTGAGTTATAAAATATATTATAAATTATTTTTCAAATTTGAAATACAACTTCAAGTTATTGAGATTTTTTAAACATTGACTTTTAAATAAAAGGAAAAATCTTTTTTTAAAAGTAAATACTTTCTCCGTTCACTTTTACTTATCATTGTTTCGCTTCTCGAGGTCAAATTGCATAAACTTTAACCAACATCTTAAGATGTATTTTTTCATCATATTAATATGAGAAATATTGCAACTTATAACATTTTTCGTACAGTTTTCGATCATCTAAATTTTAAATTTAATACTTCAATTTAGCTTTGAAGTTTAGTCAAATTAATTTTCGTAAAGCAAAATGTGACAAACAAAAATGAACGGATGAAATAATTTTTATGATCAAATAAGTTGTTAAATAAGTTTATGGTCTATTGAAAATAACATCTCTACCGTTTCCCAATTCACTTTGGGGTCGTTTGATAGAGTGTATTAGAAAATCTAATGCATGCATTAGCTTTGTGTATTACTAATATCTTGTTTGGTATTAGAAAATAATACCTTGTATTAGTTATACACTATATTGTGTATTAAGCTATGCATTATTAATACCATGGATTTCCATGTATTAGTAATGCAATGGGTTCTAATGCATGCATTAGAATGACTAAAGACACAATTGTCCTTCAAAACACTTTCCACATCATTTCTACCATATTTGTGGAGGGTATTTTTATAAATATTTTTTTTTTTTAGAAATTATGCAATGCATGTTATTTTTAAGACACTAAATCAAACACTGTATAAGAAAAATCTCAGCATAACTAATACAAGCATTATTAATGCAAGCATTACTAATACACCATATTATGTATTATTCTTATACACTTACGAACGACCCCTTTGTAAGTTGATAGTGGTTGTGTTGTTGAGTGTTGTTGTTGAGTTGTTAAATAAAATATAAATTCAACTCCAATTTTTTTTACATTATCACTTAAATTGGCATTGACTTTGATCCATGTTAGCTTCTCTAACACTCAACTAATCTATGTCTCCCAAATAGTCTCCACCCAAACACCAAACTCCATTAATACAATCAAGTATCAAGCAAGGAAAAAAAAACTCAAATACAGTACAAAGCATGAAGAATCTCCATCTACTTTTATCACTCATTATACTCACCTCCACCGCCGTCGCCGTCGCCGTCGCCGTCGCCACCGCCGTTGACTCGGAATCATCATCATCATCTCCGACTGTCTGCATCATCGGCAGCGGAATCGGCGGATCCTCCGTAGCGCACTTCCTCCGCCGCTACTCCACCTCCAAAATCGGCGAAATCAGAATCTTCGAACGGCATAATATCGTCGGAGGACGAACGGCGACGGTGACTATTTCCGGCGAGACATTTGAAGCCGGTGCATCCATTCTTCATCCGAAGAACTATCACGCTTTGAATTACACTAAGTATCTAAATCTCTCTGTAAGAGAACCTCCTTCTTCTGAATCCGATTCGTCTTTCGGCATTTGGAACGGACGTAATTTCGTCTTCAAAACCCTAAGTTCCAATTCGAATCTCTCTATTGTCCAACGCGTCGTGTCGTTTGCTAATTCGGTGTTAATATTCTTTCACTACGGATTCTCTTTGTTTCGCATGAACAGCTTCGTCGATTCCACTGTGAATAGTTTTTTGAAGTATTACGAAGGTTTCGAGTCACGGCCAGTGTTTGAGACTGTAGAAGAAATGCTTAAATGGTCCGGGCTTTACAACTTGACGAAGAGAACATTACAGGAGGAGTTACACGGTGCTCGTTTATCTCCTCGACTCATTGAAGAACTGGTTACAGTTGTTACTAGAATCAACTATGGGCAAAGTACGAGTATCAGTGGACTTGCCGGAGCTGTTTCTTTAGCTGGATGTGGTTCAGGTTTATGGTCAGTTGAAGGTGGGAATAGGCAAATGGCTGCTGGATTGATCAGCCATTCAGATGTCCAATTGCACCTTAACGAAGAAGTTGAATCGGTTTCTTTCATAAAGCAAAAATACCAGCTCAATACCACGAAGGGGAAGAGTTACTCATGTGGAATAACAGTGGTGGCTACTCCTTTGGATGAGCTGAAAATTCAGTTTATTCCGGGAATTTCAATCCCGGAGAGGAAATTACAGCACACTTATACGACTTTTGTGAGAGGTGTGATAAATCCTGCTTATTTTGGTTTAGGTTCGGTATCAGAAGTTCCACAACTGGTGGGCACTGTTGAGACTCCTGATGTTCCTTTTTCAAGCATCTCGATTCTCAAGCAGCATAAAGAGAATGATATGTCCTACAAGGTGTTCTCGCGTAAACCTCTTGATGATGCTTTGTTAGATCGGATTTTCAGTGTGAGAAACGAGACAGTCAAGATAGATTGGGGTGCATATCCGCATTATCATGCTCCTGAGGTATTTGCGCCGTTTATCTTGGATGTTCAGCACTTGTACTATGTGAATGCTTTTGAGAATGCAGCTAGCACCATGGAAACAAGTGCTGTTGCTGCTGAAAATATTGCAAGGCTGATTCTTTCCAGGCTTATGGGACAAAAACCCTCAAGTCTGGTGAAATTGAAAAGCGTTGGTGATGATGCATATGATGTCCATGCAGATTTGTGAGCCTAAAGCCCGAATCCACTTGCCTTTTTGCCACACATGTATAATATGCCGGAGTTTTCAGGTGTTGAGTAGCTGTGAAATATATGGTGCTCCCTCTGTCCCTGTGCCGCTATGCGCGATATACAGATCAAAGTTTGTATGACAAGAAAATAGCATCTCATGTATTGGAGTTAACTCAGTTTTCTTTGTTGGACTTCTTTTGTAACATTTGCACTAATAAAGCAAGCTATTCAGCTTTGTTAGCTCCCTGGTCTTGGAATAGCCTCTCATGTATTGAAGTTAGTTTTCTTTTTGTTGCACTTCTTTTGTAACTTTTGCATCTACTTGATGCCATCAATGAAACCACTCTGGGGTCGTTTGGCAGCTAGTAAAGAAGCAATATATTCATGTGTTAATTTCTGTATAAGTCATACAACGTTTGGTAGCTAGTTAGTAAATGAGTTATTCATGTGTAAATTAATACAATGTTTGGTTTGCAATTTTAAACGTTACGAGGGAATTGATGTATTATCTTATGCAAAAACTAATACCCCATAACTAATATCACCATAGCTAATATCCTCATAACTAATACCTGCATAATTCTAACCAGCTACAAAACGACTCCTTACCTCATCAAAAAAAGAAAAAAAGAACAAGCTATTCAGGATCTCAGAAAACATAAGAAGTTCCAGATAGGAGAAGTGAAATTCTTGAGCTCATATCAATGTCAGAGATACTAAGTTTAACATTGTACAAAAGGACCATAAAATACATTGGCATCATAGAGATAACAGTTTTGACTACGGATAGCTATCGATGTCTGCTTGCTGGTTTGTACAAATATAATTGTTAAACGGCCCTGGAAATATACGCAGAATGGATATAACCACACCACCCCTCCACCCTCTTCTCTCAGACTTATCTTATGTCGATTTCTACATTAATTATAGAAATGCAAATTTGTAGCAGAAAATTCTCTCCATCTTCTCACTGTGTGAGCAGCTTTGAGTCACATGCCACAATCTTAACGCGGTTAACAGTCTCCTGGCATTCCTCGCTCTTGAACACAGCATCTTGTAAGATAAAGGTCCACACATTGTCACAGAACCTGTAGGTGTGAAGATGTCCCTGCAACCATAGTTGCTCAAATTAACAGAGGAATATAACTGAAGCAATTTCATAGAAAGAACAGCCAAAATTCAGTACTTAAAGGAGGACGAAACAAATGGAAAGGATTGAAATAGCCGACAAACAAAAAATTGCTGGCAAGAGGACAGAATTCCTCACAAATAAATTTGACCATCAACAGTAATGCAAAATCAAAGAGATGACAAAAGAAGGAAGGACCTATTAACACAAGCCTTAGGCTCAATTTCAAGGTTGCAGAAAGCAAGAACATAAGATCTCATTTCGCAACTAATGAAATCTGAGCAACTTCTTGAACACCTATCCCGCTTGCAGGAACAGTCGTGCATATTTTAACATCTAACAGAACGTTCTTGATATGCAAATCCCCTCCAATGCACTAATAAGTGTGACCTAAAGGCCAACAGTTAATGAAGCTGGAATGAAGACCATAGACGACCACGATTCAAATCCCAATCGAGGCAAGCTAAGTGATTTAAATAGGCAGAGTTCCTGGTACCTATATTAATAGGGGTTGTATGTACCAGGTGGAATAGTCCAGGCTCGCAAATTGGCCCAAACACCACCAACTAAGCTATAAGCTAAAGACAAAATTAGCACAGAATGGATGACCAATATCCATGTGCCAAATACTTGACTTCCAAATGTAACGTTACAAATTCTACCATATTCCCCAAAGGAGTTGGTTAGCATCTGGCTTGACATGAAAGGCACTCGCTTTTTGACAGGTTACGCGTACTCTCAATTATTTTCAAGTTGCACAATAGCTATCTACTCATAAACTTGTACGACAGCCCTCATGGTAAGTGGAGAGACATGTTGGTTACAAAGATAATAGAATAAACAAGGGAACGGATTGAGTACAGGAGTTGAGATTAAGAGTAAAACAGTAGCTATCCAAGGAGTGTACATATTAACGTACTTAACTTCGTACGATCAATCTGAAAAGGTGTATGCCTCTTATGCTTCAGGTATCAACCATAGTTTTTATTGCGACAGTTGTATATCAAATATATATAGGCCGGCCGTACTTGTGATGGTTCCCAAGGATCCAATATGACCACTTAGGTCTACGTTGCCACGATATTGTTCTATGGAAGCGGGCGGTTTAGAAGTTCGGCCCGGTTTTTTTGGTGTCGTAGGGGAGGGATTGACCTTTCTAACGCATATTCAGTCGTACCGGCATGGCCCCACTGATTTGTTTTCAAAACCAGTACGTCCTTGAGCCTTATTGTGAGAGTTGTCAAGTCAAAGGTTGTAGTACAATTTGTGATTTAAAATTTGCTTGTTGACAACAACTTCAAATCTTGCTGTCATGTCTTTCTTGTCATCAAGAAGGATTAGCCAGTAAATCACTTTATTTTGACTCGAGTAAGGGACCAGATTTTGAAAGATTGCTGTATTTTAGTGGAGCAACTTCTTTATATATTTTTGCTTTTCTCATGGGAAAGCACTCCTCAGTTGCCGTTAAAATTTACAACAATGTTTCTTCTAATTCAAGCTCAGCTACTGAGCAATCTTCCAGCATACCTACTACCTTCAAGGACATCAACTGAGAGACTGCTCTCCTCATTTAACCACTTAAGATATCTGCCGCCCCAATCCCATCTCCTAACTGATGGTCAGGAGACATAAATTGGGTATACTACCTACCATTGTGTTGTAGATGTCTATTGCAGAGAATAAGCAAATCAGCTTCCTCAGTCTGATTGCAATCACTTGGCAACAGAACTCCTTTATGAAGATAACTAAACTCGTCTCCGAGATATTTACAATGTCAGTCATATCATATAAGACAGGGATAAAAGTAGCTATTAGTCCTCTATCCTCTTCAAATCTTTTTGTTTTTCCTAAAGGAGAATGACAAGCTTCAGTCAGATGGATTGACATGAGCATGATTCAAGCGGAATACCTCAAGTTTTGCAACTGCAATACTTATGAGGTCCCTTCTCAAATGTTGTTAGACAAAATTAAGCGTGAAAATATGTGCCTGATTTATTATATATTACTCCCTCCATTTCAATTTGTTTGGCCTACTTTCCTTTTTAGTCCGTTTAAAAAAAGAATGCCTTTTTCCTTTTTTGGAAACTCTATAATTCCAACTTTCCACATGGCATATTCAAGACCACAAGATTAAATGATATTTTAATACATTTGACACATCTTTAATTTAAGACCACAAGTTTCAAAAGTATTCTTTACTTTCTTAAACTCCGTGCCAAGTCAAAATAGGCCAAAAAAATTGAAACAGAGGGAGTATAATTTAAAAGAAAAGGAAAAGATCTGAGAATGACTCCTATATCTCAAAAGTAATATGCTCTACATCAACACAACACACAAATCCAGCAGGATGCAGTCCATCAAAAGTTGCTTCTAAGTTGACAATTTTGAGCAACCAAAACACCTTTTCCCCCCCTTTTTTTCCGGGATTGGTTTGAAAGACCAGAGCAATTTCGCTAAGTTACTGTCGATCTTAGAATGAGACAAGCTTAACATTTTAAGAGATGTTTTCTTCCGTCACAATACTTCTGTAGCATTTTCTCAGTAACAGGCTAAATATCATCATTTCCACAGACATCATTTCTCATCACTATATGAGAAAAAGTAACGCTTGCTTATCTACTGACAGTGATAGACAGAGCAGCATTTTTGGGATAACTAAGAGTAACATTGGGGCAGCCAATTATCCATCGAGTTTCAAACCGTGTGCCAACTGACCCTCGGGGATTTCTCAGTAATGAAAAGGAAAAAAAAGGTCTGCCTTGTCTACGCTTTTGGTTTTGTTCTAGAACAACATTATTCAAACTCATTGATGGTGTTAAGAATGAGGGGAACCAGCTGATATCCTAAACTTTCAAATATTGAGACACAAACATTTCTATATAGGGTGAAACTATTTGAGATGCCAAAGATATCTTAACAGAAGGCAAGCTAATACTCATACCAACATAGGTGAAGTTTAGAGAAATGTTGCTCATTGGTAGATAACGTCCCAAGTTCTACATCTTATTTGGAGTCCATACCAAGTGAGGAATATAGGACAATAGCAACCCCCCCCCCCACACACACACAGAGGACAATATGGATTATCTTAATGAAGTGATATACTTATTGACAACAACCTATGTATCTCTCTCTATTAACGGAAGTGTCATTTTAAGACTCAAAAGTCAAAACTATATCTTAAACGAAAGAGACAGCTTCTAATTCCAAAAGTTCCTTTTTTGGAGAAGGTAAGGTCTCGTGAGATAAATAAAGTATTAGTTTTATACTTCTTAAGAAAACCATAAGTATTGGTTTTTCTTGCTCTTTAAGGTACGAGGTGTGGAATGACAAGTATCCCCAGTTCTAGGAAAACATAAGCATGAATATACATAATGAATTCATCAGGTCCTTCATCTTCTACTCTTTTAAATAAAGCCAATAGAAACAGTTCAGCCGCTAATACTTCTATTCTTTTATTAAATAAAGCCAATAGAAACAGTTCAGCCACTACTATTGGCTAACTTCTTTTTTTTTTTTGGAAACATAATTAGTACTGGTAAATTATATCATTTGAAAATCTGCAAAAAGGAGCCAGAAAGTCGAAATCATCAAAATAACTTATAATGATGCGACTCATTAGGCTGGACAAATGAAAATATTGTGATGTCACCTCATCTGACGGATGTAAACAGACACACGAATGATTTAATCGGCTTTTTCATCTTCTGTTCTTTTAAATAAAGCTAACAGAGACAGATTCAACCACTGCTACTAGCAAATTAGATCCTTTAGTAAATTTTGAAATTTATAAAAAATAAAAAAAAGACACAGAAAGACAAAAAAAAAAAAGACGGTGATTCTTAATTATACAAACCATGAAACTGATCCAATGAATATTATCGGTGTGAGCTTATAATATTGGATATAAACTGACAGACAAACAGAATATCAATAAAAAATTATAAGTACCTTAATAGTAACCTTGCTCTTTACTTGAGTCTCCAAAGCTTCAGTCATTGACTGCATTGCAACAACATAAGCGATAAATAGCCTAAAGCCAAAAAGATCCAAACAATATAAAGAAGTTTTTACTATTATTCACAACTTCAGAACTAGATTATTTGTATTGATATGCACATATATACAGGCATATCAAGGCCACTACACGCTTACAAATAGATCGCCACTAAATACGAGGGCGGATCCAGAGCTATTTGTAATAGCTCCGAACCATATATACATAGTCGATCCATTATTTTAAAAAATATAATTTTACTTTCAACTAACCCAGTAACACAAAATAGTAGTGGATGCAATGAAGTCCCACGCTGTTATAGCATGTTTGATCAAACTTCTAAAATAAGCTTATTTTGAAAAGTGCTTTTCAAAAAAGTACTATTGGTGAGAAGCAATTTGTGTTTGGCCAGTAAATTTAAAAAGCAATTTTGAGCAGCAATTAGTGTTTGGCCAAACTTTCTAAAAGTGCTTTTAAATGTATTTCTCAAAAGTACTTTCCAAAAAAGTGTTTTTAGGGCAAAATTACTTCTTTTAGCTTCTGACCAACAGCTTAACTTTCTATTATTCTCCAGAAGCACTTATATTCTCTCAAAAGTTTGGTCAAACGCCTCACTTTTTTTTAAAATAAGCACTTGTAGGGGAAAAAGAAAAGCACTTTTGGCCTTCCAAAAGCTTGGCCAAACAAACTATTAAAATACTGGAGATTAAGAGCCTGTTTGGACTGGCCCAAAAGCCATACGTCAGATATACTAACTTATGACTTTTGGCTTATTTTTATCATTTTAGCTTAAAATCAAGTGCTTATAAGCACGTTTTTAATTTATCCAAACACTACAAAAGTGCTTAAAAGCACTTAAAATAAGACAATCCAGACAAGCTCTAAATGTAGCGAAAGACGACATGCTTGGGCAGCGGGTTTGGGCACATCACACTAGACTTAACCCATATACATAGTCGAACAATTTCCAAACAGAATTACACCATAATTTTCTATTTAATTTTGCATACTAAGTTTGTCTATCGTACACAACCTCTTTACTTCACCTCTGAGGTAAAGGTACTGTCTGCGTACGTACATTCTACCCTCCCTAAACCCCACTTTGTGGGAATCCACTGGGTATGTTGTTGTTGTAATTTTGCCTACTAAGTTTCTACCCACAGCCACATAATAATAGTATATCCACTTAAAATCCTAGATCCATACAAAATACAAGGATAAAAAATAAAAATAAAAATAAAACCTTGTCAAACTGAACGAGAACTTGAATGGCGTGCTCCGGGCTAAGAATGCCGTTAGAGACCATTTCATCAAGTGTTTCCGTCAAGCACATCCCAATCGTTGACCTCCTGTATAGCTCAAACGTCGCCATTTTCGAGTCCTTTTTCTCAAGATCTGCAAAAAAGAAAAAAAAAATTAACAATAAGCTCAAAATTGAAAGCACATATTTTTCAATCAACACAATTAAATACTAAATAGGATTCAATTATGTATAAAAAAAATATTAATTGATGAATTATGAATTCTGAATTTCAGGTTATTTAAGGGAGAAAGGAGAGTTACGATTGGAGAGAGAGAGGAGTTCGGAATTTTGTTTGAAGAGAGGGAAGCAATTTGGGGCTTTTTATACCCTAATATTTGTAGCGGATGGCTTATATAGGCGAGCGGTGGAATTGTTAACTGAAATGACTATATTACCCTTCCGTTTTCTCTCTCGATATGATAAGATTGGCTATAAAGGATTTGATAAATTATCCGAATGGAAGGACCCGTTTGGCTATAGATATTTCAAGTAATTTTTAGAAAATTCTTGACAAAATTTATTTGGTAATATAATTGTTAATTTTTGTCAAAAAAACCAGGATTTCAAAAACTATAAGAAAATAATTTTGGGGTCAAAATCCAATTTTTGGATTCTTTTAAAAATTTAAAACATACTTTAAACTTTTATATTTTACAAAAAAGAACTCACTATTTATTACTCCACATCTATCTACCCAATCAACTCTTAATTAAACTATTCATATCTATAAGGAACGGATGAATTTACGCCCATATATAGAACAAGTTACGCCTTAGTTGAACTCCTTTCAAATGGAAGAAACAAATTTTCTTCTATCTGTAGGATAGATAATATTTTAGTAATCTATTTTTATCAAACGAAATAAACTCTGAAATTCGAATGGTTCAATATCTTATATGATGATACTATGAAATCAGATTTTAGATCATTGGTTCAATATCTTATATAATGATACTATGAATTCAAATTTTAGATCATCAAGTAAATTGACAAAATTAATTATTGTTATCTGTAAATTAGTATAATTAAATTCTGTATATGTGATTTAAGAACACATAGATTGAAATGATCAAATTGAATAAACTAATATGCTCATGCAAAATACAATATAATAATATGATTAAGAAGCGAAATAACAGAAATTGAATAAGTAGATAAATAAATAAGTGTGGGCTGAATTTCAACATCAATAGAGAACATTGTTATCAAAAAAGCTTCTGAATTGATACATGTATCGTAACAATAGAGATTTTGAATAGTTAAGTACTTTAGAATAGGAAAGTACAAATTTAAAGCTCAGTGAATGAATCAGAATTAGATGCTCTTTAGTAAAAAAGTAAGACACTATTTAATTTGAAGTTGGATGGAGATAATCACCCTCAGAGGCCGTTAGCGTGTTCCACTAAACTTTATTTAAGTTTCAACATAAGAAACAGCGATTAATTGAAATACAAGCCTTCAAAATATTTACCAACTTTGTTGGGTGTGCGAACAAAGTCACATATTGATAGTTGAAAAGATTGAAAAGCTACGTATGAGGTGTATGATTTTTTTAATGGTGTAAAATCGTTTGAAGAAAATCGTGTGAGCTTGACCTAAAGCAGACAATATCACACCTTATTAAGAGTATCCTTAAACTAATTTAGCTTAACAACCGATATCACAGCCTAAAGTCAACAGGATAAATATATATGACGAAGGCAAATGATGACATGGGGCTCAGTTTACTTTCCCTTACAAGTTTAAAGACGCATGCATATAAAAAAAAGTTAGTTGTTGACTTCAATTGTCATAAAATACTCACAAAATGTGGGTGACACATAGTAAATTTTAAAAATTGATTCATTAATCGTGATGATGAGTCACATCAAACTTATTTTGAGAGGCAGATTATTGAGTGTGCGAACAAAGTTTCACATTGATAACTGAAAAAGAGAGTATGGAGTCTAAATAATGTGAAAAATAAATAAATAAAATAAAGTAATGACAAAAAAAAACTTTAATTTTTTTACTATTAACACACTAATTTAGTGTGCTATACGAGATTTGACTAATGATCCCCATTAAAATTTATTACCTCAATTTTTCTCTTAATAAATAAAATTACGTAGCGCACAAAAAAATATCCTATGCAAATCCATGTAATGCTACCAAACTCTATAAGCTCATTCTTATCTTCATTGGCTCATTTTAATTCTCTTTATTTGCCTTACATATAATTGTAATTATTATTTTATAAGACAATCAAAATATAATACTTAGTTTTTGCTTAGAGAAAATATTGTCTCCTCCTTATTAATTTAAGAGTTTTCTTTTGAAATAATTATAATTCTTTTGTAAGACAAACAAAAATACAATACTTAGTTTATGTTTAAGAAAATTACATTTTATCTGTATCAATTTAAGTGTCGTATTTTTTTTGAAAAATAATTATATTTATTTTTTAAGACAACTAAAAATATAAAATTTAGCTTAAATTGATACGAAATATCTCATTGTACCAATTTAAGTGTCTTACTTTTTCATTTAAAAAATAATTATAATCATTTTCTAAAATAACCAAATATAATACTTAGCTTATGCGTGGAAAAAATATCACACTTGTATCAATTAGTGTCTTATTTTCTTCTTTATAAAATAATCATAATTATTTGTTAGACAACCAAAAATAGAATACTTAACTTATGCTTAAGAAAATTAATATTCTCTTCGTATCAATTCAAGTGTCGTACTTTTTTTATAAAATAATTATAATATTTTTTAAGAAAATAAAAATATAATATCTAGCTTATACTTGAGAAAATTAATATTCTCTCTGTATCAATTTAAGTGTCGTATCTTTTTCTTTTTAGAAAATATTTATAATTTTTAAGACAAGTAAAAATTTAAGAATTAGCTAAATTGATAATCAAATATCGCTGAAAAGAGAAGAATATCAAAAACTTATTTTTCTTTATATGCAGTAGTATATTATCAAAAAAAAAAATACATTATTATCTAATTATTCTCTTGATAAGATATTTGATTTTTAAAATCAAATCCAATTCAGCTAAATAAACTTTTTTTGGTTATATATATATATATATTTGCCCCTGCTGGGAAGTTTTACAAATGTTCATTTTCCTCTCAAAATTAGTTCTCAGAATGTCGTTTCAGACATCTTTTGTTGCATACATCGGAGGAACTTCAAAAAAATATGTATTGGTGGTTGCTTCCTTCTTTGCATCTTTCTTGGCTAGTGTACCTATCACTTTGTTCTGTTCCCTGTAGTATGGTACACCGTCGATCCTCCAAAGTCTCTTATCAAACACCTGCAATCATCAATAATGAGATTTTAAGGGATGTTACCCTTTTTTAGCATTATAAAATCACCTCCATAGAGTCGATGTTGACCTCCGGGGGGGGGGGGGGGGGGGGGGGGAAGGTTGTTATCCTTAGCTATTTGGAGTCTCACTCTAAGAGCTAGGAGCTCCATTTGGTTGTTGGTGGCTAACATAAACCCTTTGTTAAAATTCATGATCCAATCTTCATTACTGTTTCTTATCACACCACCAATGCCTCCTTTTTCCAAGATTTTCCAGACTGGAACCATCAATATTAAGCTTACAGGTGTCCCTAGGAAAGGGGGGAGGGGGAGGGGGTCCATTTCAGGCTGATGGTAGTAGACTGAGAGTTGTGAGGGTTGTTACACTTGAAATGGCTAAATTCCACAGCTTCAGAGTAAGCTTGGTCAAAGTTTGGCTTATCAGATTTGTGATTGAATAGGTTATGATTCCTATTCTTCCAAATTGTCCATAAGCATAAGGGAATGAGGATTCCCCAGTTGATGAGTCTGTCATAATCCTTACTCTTCAGATTATTCCATATTCTACCCTAGTTAATGTAGAATTTTTTTTAGATGTTCATATTTGTAGGGTGCATGCATATAAAGATGAGGTTTTGCTAGAAGTCCATGGTGATACTGTATCCATGGAAGATGTGATTAATGTCTTCCAGGATATGATTGCACTGGTTATAGTTGGGGAACTGTTTAGGCCCATCCTGGGTAACGTGTCATTGTTAGGGAGCCTGTTATGCTGAAGAAGCCAAAGGAAATGCTTTATTTTGTTGGGAATATTAGCTTTCCAAATTCAAAAGTGAAGCAATTGTCAATCCTAGGATTGAGTTTCTTGAGCTTATCTTCAATAAAGTTGTAGGCACTCTTACAAGTGAATATCTCATTGCTAGTGAAATTTCAAATTGGGGTATCAAACAACAGTTTAGAATTGTGGAGGAAAGTGCTTTGGATGGCTTGGGAGAGATCTTCAGGAATCTTAAAAGGGAGAGAGCTGAAATTTCAAAGGTTATTAGACCAGACATCAGAGAGCTTTATGGAAGAGTGATCCTTATGGAGAGGAGCATCCCATTGCCAGTGAGATTCAGCTAAAATAAACATAATGCGATTAAGATTTCAGCCAATAAGCTTTGAAAGAAAATCTTAATTTAATTAGGAAACGAATTATATGTCCTACCCTAAACCATTCATCATTTCTTGGCAATAATAATTAGTGGATAATTAAAGTTTCGACTAGAATTGACTAAAATTAATACGGACGGGATATTATAATTATTTTTTGCTACTACTTTGGTTGATTTAGACTTTTTTTACATTATTTAAGTTCCAAACTCCTAAAAAGATTGAGAAACCACATATAATGTATATGATCTCTTAATGGTATGAAAATTTTTGGAGAAAATTATACAAATTTAACACAAAATAAATAATATCATACCTTGTTAAAAATATCTTTGAGCTAATTTAGCTCAAACAAACCTTAGTCTAGGGCAAAGCATAAATATCGAAAAATTGGATTGTATCGAATCAATTCGCTTCTTCGATTCAGTTTCGATTCTATATTTTTTAAAAGTTTAATGTTCGATTTGATTCTTGATTTTGAGATTTTTGTTCTTCGATTTAACCGAACTTTTATTACATAGATTCAAAAAAATATAATACTCTCAGGCTTAAGCCACTAATATAATACAAAGAGTCAGATTATCATTTTCCCATCCAACCCAATTCCATTTTATTTTTATAATTGATTTCATTTTAGTTATACCTTGTAATTCTTTATGTATTATTATTTTCTTTAAAAATTAAAAAATGTTATGAAATACATATTCAATGAATGGATGTTCATACACATTTCCTAGGTTACATGAACCTTTTGTGGATAAAGAATGTATCTATCAATTTGGCTCTTAATGTTGGTGACCTTTGGAATGATTTCTCATCCTATAAATTGAGATGTTATTCACCATTGTAAGATATACTTGTATATACTTGAATACACTTGAATAGAGAAAAAGTTCTCTCCTTCATCTATATATCTTGTCTTCTTATCTTTATAGTTATATTATTTCGAGCTTGATTTTACAACACGTTATCAGCACGAAACTCACAAAATAAAGATTCTAGTACATGTGAGACTTAGTGATCTTAGTATATGCTACTGGTTGACTATTCTATGTCAACAAAATTCGTTGATGCAGAAGAGTATGGAAATCGCTTCCAGTATGAAAACCACTTCTTCTAGAATATGAAAGAAAAGTGGTGCAAGTGTGACTGAATATATATACTAAGGCCAATTTACACTTGATGAAAGCAAATTTCTATCTATAGATCAAATTCATGAAAAGGGACTTGGATATTAATGGGAAGACACGTTTTCATCCTTTGTTTATTTTTGTATATTTAACTTATTCATTTGTCTAATCTTTTGTGAAATATGTAGTGGAGAATATACTGGATGGATCCAATTTGTTATAGGAGACTTGTATTGGAGCTTACCAAAGTCTACAGGCGATGGACTTCAAGGAGATAATTTGGAGCAGATGTGGTTATACTTTATATGTCTTGTTGAAATTTGATTTCATTTATGTAGAAAGTGATTATATTTTTGAAGGCTTAAGGACGAGTCCTGGTGCATTTTGGCCTATTATAAATTGGTTGAGGATAAGATGGTGGATTCAAGTCCCGTCGCACCAAAAAGATATTGGGTAAGAGTTTTGGTGCACCATGATCATGATAAAATATTGGGTTCGAGTCCCATCAATTTATGACCTATGACGGCTTTATATGGGTAAGACGTTAGGTTCAAGTCCTAATGCACCATAGTGATGGTATAATAATGACTAAGGCAATATGATAAACTTTTGGTGAAAGGTCATGGAACCTGCCTAATTGATTTGCTCCATTCTCTTATTTGAATGTGGTAGCAACATATGATAAAGTCTGAAAGATGACAAAGTCACTATTATGACCATATGAATGAACTTGGGTGTGACAGGGGACAAAATTCTGATAATTATAAAGGAAGAACATTATGGGTTCCTAAAATGGTCCTTCAAAGGCGAAGGTAAATTTATCATCAATTTGATAAGAAAGGTATTGGTCACACAATTATCGTGCGACCTAAATTGATGAGTTTTATAAATCCTCCATCAAAATAAAGGAATATAAAGTGGTGGTGCACTTGACTTTTCAAAGTGATGTTGAGGTGTGTCATGTAAATATGATAATTTTTCAAATAATGACAATAAGCTTCTAATAAAAAATTATGAAGCACGTACATATGATTATAGTCCATTCCTTGAAAAGAATGAGACTTGTGATAAGCATCATATATGCTCGATCATTCTTGAAAATGAATGTGTCAAGATGTGATAAAAATTATGAATAAGGACATGCTCATGTAAGGTTGGATAAATACCAAAACTCACCTCTACGGGAGGTTTGAGAGAAATAAATAAATTTTATTTTGGTATAAAAGGTCATTGGCATTGTAGCATGTCTTATCATGATCTACTGAAGGGTAAAAGCAAAAAATCATTCTTGTCTATAAAAGCTTTGACCATGACAATAATGAAAATAACTTTCTCCCTAAAAGGAGATGTTTACCATATGTATGGTGTTATGAAATATGTGGTAAAGCTTTAAAAGAGTTAATGTGTTACTACACGGAGGAATGAAGTTGTTGTAGTAAGTCTCAAAAGAAATTTTTTAAGTTTCAAAGGCATTGACTAAAAATGAATTATATTGAGACTGTAAATTATGGGAAGATTTTATATCTTCATATTACTACAATCGAAGCGGGTTATAAATATTTATGTAAAAGGTTACCCGTCTTCTCTTCTTGTTTTGTAGTACACAGATATGACATGGTGATAAAATCACATGCGATAGTAAATTAAAAGTTTACATAAATAAATATTTGTTGGCATGACCAGTTGGCCATCCAGGTTCAAATGTGATGCAAAAATAGTTGAGAATTCAAGTGGTTATAGTGAAGAAATATAAGATTCTTCAAGAATTCTCTTGTGCTACTTGTTCTCAAAAAGTTAAACATTATACCGGCTAAGGTTGAGATTGTTTTCCCTAAATTTTAGAACGTATAACAAGGTGAATATGGGTCCGTTCACCTGCCATGTGGATCGTTTACTACGAAATGAGATGCATCTATGGTTGGTCACATGCGCTTTGCTATCAGCTTGCAATTTAATTTTTGCAAGGTTGTTTGCTCAAATTGTTAAATTAAGAGCATGGTTCCAAACTATAAAAGTTGATAATGCTGGTTGATTTAGCAGAAATTGTATGCCTCCAATTATAGCTAAAC
This sequence comes from Jaltomata sinuosa, assembly GCA_003996215.1. Taxonomy (NCBI): domain Eukaryota; kingdom Viridiplantae; phylum Streptophyta; class Magnoliopsida; order Solanales; family Solanaceae; genus Jaltomata; species Jaltomata sinuosa. The sequence continues at coordinate 126,745 of QJPP01003392.1, read as the reverse complement.
CCTTGGTTATGAGAATAAATCTCTCAAAAGAAATTTGGTATGAGACGTTATTTTAATGCAGTAACACTGATATGCATCAAGCCAATAAGGTTCCCCTATATGATTGGTTCAGGGTCAGGAGCCAAATATTTCATCTAAAAATTTGAGTGTGCAGTATTTAATTTAATTGCTCCACCACGCACAGAGATGGATCCCCAAATAAGGTTGGGGTGAATGTTAGATTTTCTAACATTAGGGGGAGATATGATTAACAACTGAAATGGATGAAATGAATTATCTAGATCCTCGTAAAAGAAAATGTGAACTTGAAGTTCAAGAGATAATTCAATTATAAAATATTACAAATTAATTGCCAATTGTATTTGCTGACCCTGTACCATAATTCAGTTGTAAATGCTCCAATGAGAAGTCCTTAAAGGACAGGGTATATGACATGCTTGAAGCGTGATAGACTAATCGATTCCAAAAGTAAAACTCCTTGAAGAAGGAGAGGAGCAAATGATCAAGATGGTCATGGTAATGAGGCAAGTGCTTTAAAAGAGCACCATGACATAACTCTTCATAAAACCTTGGCAAAGGTTCAGGTACCTGAAAATGATGAAAAAGAAGAGATCGATCTCGATATGTTATGTTGTAATGGAATCTATATCAAATGACCGTCGACGGTATCTTTGATATAATGTAGCGCTCACCATTATAAATGGTATGAGGATCTTAAATTTAAATCTGTCAATAATATGGACAGATAAATTATTGGCCAAATAAAAATACGCGAGATTCAAGTATATTTTATTTCACTTAAAAAGTGATGGTCTGGACTTTAGTCCAAAGACCTCAATATATAATGTCAGTGGGGTACAAATGAGCCATTGTGCAAAAGGAATAACCGTAAGATATAAAGTACGGCTTGTGCCTTGGGCATAAAAGGTTTTGGTCCTGACATTATTGTAGGGAGACGTATTCTCCTGTGGTGGATGCAATGAGGTTTCTTTCAGTTAGGCAATACTGAAAAGCTTGAATACATATAAATGAATGGTTGTCATGTCTTAGCTAGACAGTGACTGTTATATGAAAATCCTTGAAGGATTTATAAGGTTTTAAAGCGATTCCATTGAGTATCTCAATGATTGTGAGATCACTTGACATAAATAAAGATCTATTTCGATCTCAAGGGAAGAATGAAGTGCTTCTTGATGATGAAACTCCATATCTCAATGCAATCGGGGCACTAATGTACTTTGTCAATAATACTTGACCATTCAGTAAGTTTATTGGCTAGATTCAACTCATCTCCAATAAAAAGGCATTAGAAAGGCGGACTATTTATTTACATGTGAAGCCACTTCTTCAAATCATGCAGAAATAATAGTCATCCATGAAGCAAGTCGAAAGTGTGTTTGGTTGAGATTAATAGCCCATCATATTCGAGAGATGTGTGGTTTTCTTTGAAAAAGGATACTCCAACCACCATATACGAAGATAATGCTACATGTATAGCTTAACTGAAGGGAGGATACATCAAAGGAGACCGACCGAACAAAGCACATCTCACCAAAGTTCTTCTTTACACATGATCTTCAACAAAATGGCGAGATAGAAGTTCAACAGATCTGTTCAAGTGATAATCTTGCAGACTTCTTCATTAAAGTATTACCAATCTCAACATTTGAGAAGCTACTATACAAGATTGGAATGCGTCATTTCCGAAAGGTTAAATGATATTCACATCAGGGGGAGTAAAATACGCGTTGTACTCTTTTTCACTTAACCAAGGTTTTGTCCCAATTGAGTTTTCCTGGTAAGATTTTTAATGAGGCAGCACTCAAGGCGTATTACAAGATGTGTGTACTCTTTTTCCTTCACTAGGCTTTTTCCCATTGAGTTTTTCCTAGTAAGATTTTAACGAGACACATTATCTACGAACATCCAAGGGGGAGTGTTATGAAATACATATTCAATGAATGGATGTCCATACACATTCCCTAGGTTACATGAACCTTTTGTGGATAAAGAATGTATCTATCAATTTGGCTCTTAATGTTGGTGACCTTTGGAATGATTTCTCATCCTATAAATTGAGATGTTATTCACCATTGTAAGATATACTTGTATATACTTGAATAGAGGAAAAGTTCTCTCCTTTATTTACATGTCTTGTCTTTTCATCTTTATAGTTATATTATTCCGAGCTTGATTTTATAATAAAAAATAATTTTTTTAAAAATGAAATTAAATCGAATCAAACTTGAAAAAAATTGAATCAACCGAAATTAATCCAATTTGATGTTTGATGTACACTCTCATAACCAAAAATCAAAAAATTTAAGAAAACTAAACCGAATAGCCTAACACCCACCCTCCCTGTCATTAAGAACGGAACATAAGCAAAATCAAATAGTATGTGTATCCAAATAGAAAGTCAAAAGTCAATAATTTTAAGATATATTATTACAAACTTAGTTGGAAATATCTCATAATGGAATCTTCCAAATCTTTTGACTATTCCTCCACTATCTTCCAAATTCCACTTCTTACCAAACAAAAAATACAATAAACTAATACATCCTCATTGACCAACAAAATCAAACAAGAAAATAAGAAACAATAATTTGCTTTTAGGGATCGCTTGGTACGCATAATAAAATGAAATATCTAATGACTAAAATTAATTAACGATATAAATTAATTTTGAAATTAATTTATACTACCAATGAAATATATATATAAATCTAATACCTTGGGATATTCTATCCAATATAAGATTATTTAAAGTCTATTTGGATTGACTTATTTTAAGTGTTTTTTAAATTAAAAGCTATTTTATAGTGTTTGAGTAAGATAAAAAAGTACTTCTGGACACTTAATTTTAAGCTAAAAAAGCAAAAAAAACTAAAAGCTAAAAGTTAAAATTTTCAACTTAAAAAAAGTAACTTAAAATAAATTTATCCAAACAGGTTCTTAATCCTAAGACTATAGTCCCAAAAATAATTTAGTCAACGTATTAATGGACCCCTTATAAATTAACAACCCCCAACTCTTCTCCTTCTCCCAAACCAAAAAAAGTCATGGCAGCCCCTTCCATTTTCATGAAAGCCCTGCTCCTCCTGCTGGTCCTAATATGCACAGCGCCTGCAGCACTTTGTGCTCGTCGTTGTGCAGATTGTGGATCTTCTCCTGTCCCGTACCCGCTCAGTACTGGTCCTGATTGTGGTGATCAGTCTTACAAAATCCATTGCACTTCTGCACAACTCTTCTTCGACACTCTCAACAATTCGTATCCAATCTCTTTGATTTCTCAAGAATCACAACGGATAACTATACAACCATCACCCTTCTTGTCAAACACCACATGCATAACGCGTGACATTTCTACCGTTGGAATTCAGCTGAATTCTTCTCTCCCTTTCAACATCACCAGCAGCAACACGATCATTTACCTCAACTGTACCGAAAATCTGCTTACGTCTCCGTTAAACTGCTCGTCGGAGAGTTTGTGTCACACTTACGTTAACGGAAGCTCTGGAAATGGCGTTGACGGTGTTGGCGCGTGTAGGAACGCGCCGATTTGTTGTACGTTTAGGGCAGGTGGATCGTCGACGTCGTATATGATACGGGTCAGGGAATCGGGTTGTCGGGCTTATCGGAGTTTTGTGAATTTGGATTCGTCGTTACCGGTGAGTAGATGGCCGGAACCCGGGTTGGAATTGCAGTGGGTTTCGCCGCCGGAGCCGGTTTGTACGGCGCAGTCGGATTGTGATTCGGATTCGACGTGTGGACCCGACCCGAATATGAATGGAGGTATCAGAAGATGTTTTTGTCACTCCGGGTTCCATTGGGACCCAATTGCCGCATTATGTGCCCAGGGTAAGCAAAATATTACTCTTCCATTTCAATTTGTTTGTGACTTGGCGAAGTTTAAGAAAGCTAATAAAACTTTTTAATCTCGTGGCCTTAATAAAATATATAAAAATGTTTTCCAATGTTGTGTTCATATTCACGAGCGTAAAGTTAAAACTAGAGAGTTGGAAAAAGAAAAGGACATTTCTTTTTAAACTGTCTAAAATGAAAAGTAGATAAACAAATTGAAATGATTTTTTTTTGAATATGGGTTCCGATGAAACGAAATCTCTTGTCCTCTTACAATATGAATAGAAGAAAATAGCCTTTTTTAAATTTTTATATGTAAAAATGAAGACGTCTTATGCGTAGAAAAGATCTCTCGTTAAAAACGACATAAAGCTACTTTTTTTTTTGTAAAGGGCTAGTAAATTATTTCTCCGGTTCTATTTGGGTGTCACTATTTTTGACTATTTCTGAATTTGATATGCAGATGTGACATGCCAAGATCCTGATGGTTGTGGTAGCGACCACACTGCACTTATAGCAGGTATTGTATAATTGGGCACACGATCTTTAGTTTACCTGCTTCTGCTTTTAAATTTCATGTAAATTTGATCAGATCACTACTCTGTTTTTACCTAAGTTGTTCGGACTTATCGCTTTCTGTGCCGCACCTGCACCCGTGTCGACACAACATGGGTGTGGGGTCCGTACCGGATTTGATCAACCAAATTTGAGTACTTTGACCAAAATCGACGGAGAAATTCGAGACAAATACAATGATTTTTGTAATCAAAAGAAAAGTTAAGGTGAAATTGAATAAATTGGAATAGCTTGTATATAGAAATTTCTGTCCATTTCCTTTTATCTCCTTGTGAGATTTTCCTCTTGATCGATATTTTTTCCTCAGAATAACTTGTAAGCTTTCCACATAATTTAGACAATATAACTATATTTCTTGAATTATAGCTGGATTCATATCCCCAAATCCCTGCACCCGTATCTGTACCTGGATTCATACCCCGAATATCATGAAAGATCCAACCTCTAGATCAACACCCGTATCGGACACCCGCAGCCGAGTCAGAGCAACTAGGTTTTTACTCTGTTTTGAGACTTCAAGGAGCTTATAATAATTGAAATTATCTAGTTATTAACATGGTTGATCAATAGTATTGATTTTGGTGTTAAAGAGTTGCCAAAAATACTTCAATGTTTCTTGGATTTGCAGGTTTGACATCAGGCTTGGGTGTGGCAGTGATTGCTGCTGTAATTGGGTTTTTTGTCTACAGACATCACAAGCGAATTAAGGACGCACAAGATCGACTAGCTCGCGAACGGGAAGATATTCTTAGCTCAGGTGGTGTAAAATCTGCGAAGCTATTTACAGGCAAAGAAATCAAGAAAGCAACAAGCAATTTCTCTAGGGACCGCCTTCTTGGTGCTGGGGGTTATGGTGAAGTTTACTATGGTATACTTGATGATGGGACCGAGGTTGCTGTTAAATGTGCCAAGCTAGGGAATACTAAAGGCATTGATCAAGTTCTCAATGAGGTCAGAATACTCTGTCAGGTTAACCACAAGAATCTCGTGCGCATACTAGGCTGTTGTGTTGAGCTTGAACAGCCGTTGCTGGTTTATGAGTATATCCCGAATGGAACTCTTAGTGATCATTTGCATTTGCAACGCAAACTTCTAACATGGGATCGGCGGCTCAGCGTTGCCCATGCAACTGCAGAAGGACTTGCTTACTTGCATTTCTCTGCAGTTCCTCCCATTTACCATCGAGATGTCAAGTCTAGCAACATTTTGCTCGATGACAAGTTGAATGCTAAGGTCGCAGACTTTGGTCTTTCACGGTTGGCACATACAGACCTGAGTCATGTGTCCACCTGTGCTCAGGGTACCCTTGGTTATCTTGACCCTGAGTACTACAGGAACTACCAATTGACAGACAAGAGTGATGTGTACAGTTTCGGGGTTGTGTTGTTGGAACTCCTGACATCCCAAAAGGCAATAGACTTTGGTCGAGCACAGGATGATGTGAACTTGGCTGTATACGTGCAAAGGTTGGTAGAGGAAGAGAGAATAATGGATGCTGTTGATCCGGCATTAAAGGAGGGAGCAAGCAGTGTGGAGTTGGAGACAATGAAGGCACTCGGTTTCCTGGCTGTCAGTTGCTTGGAGGAAAAAAGACAAAGCAGGCCTTCCATGAAAGAAGTAGCCGAGGAGATCGAGTACATAAACACTATTGCTACTGCAAAAGCAATAGAATGACATGTTTAAAATGGTAAAACGCAGCTGCTAGGTAGTTCTTGAGTGTATTTTTAAAGGGTGGGAGTTAAAAGCCAGAAAGTGAGAGAAATAAAGACCTCTGGATTACAATGAATATTCTTCTTTTGGAAGCTAGAGTGAGCGAGTTTATACATGCATATCTAGAGTTGCCTTTTTAAAAAAAAATATCTTTTCCATCCTCTTCCTGCCTTGTGTTATTGGTTGTCGCTACTTGTTCTCTTGTTAATTGTTTTCAACATGACTTCTTCGCTACTGTATTTGCTTTACACACTTGATTTTTGATATGCTTACTCGAGCTGAAGGTCGATCAGCAACAATCTCTCTACCTTCACAATGTAGGGTAAGGCCGCGTACACATCACGCTCCCCATACTCCACTTGTGAGATTATACTGGGAATGTCTTTGGCCAGAAGCCTTGAGTAACACGAAAAGATTGTATCCTTATTTAACACATTAAAGGACATCTTTAGGACAACAGTCCATGATAATCTTCAAGGCTATGACGTTCTCCAGAAGCTTGGCCAAACACCCTATCTCTCAAAAATAATCACTTTTGGCTTCCCAAAAGCTTGGCCAAACAGGCTATTACGAGGTGAGATACAATGGTGCCAACCAATTCAATTCATGTCCACATTATGTGAAGACTGTAATATAATACCAGCAAGTCTGCATGATTAGCAGCTGCAAGCGCGCAATGTGTATGCTCCAACTTGATCTACATAATCAATCCTGAACTTGATTTACCACGTAGTACTTTGATATGCATTGTCGCCTATCTTCCTACACATCAAATATTTACACACTGATCAAGTTCTTTGGAGTCTTGGGACTAACTTGGGGGTCTATACATTTATTCATTTCCATAATGAGTGATTTCGGGGTATTTTGCCATGATTTCTTCACTTTTGTTATTTCTTTTTTTGATATGCTTTTCCTTGAGCCTAGGGTCTATCGGAAACAACCTCTCTACCTCCCAAGCTAGGGATAAGGTCGGCGTATACTTTACACTCCCAAACCCCACTTATAGAATTACACTAGGTATGTTGTTGTTGAGTGATTTGGGAAGAATATTAGACAAAGCAATGTTGGTATACAAGGAGTTGTCACCTGTTAACCTGAGCAAAGAACCAGTCTTTCTGATAGTCACTAATTCCAACTGTGTAGACTAAATCAGTATCAGGATATAACTCTGCATATCTCTCCCACAAACCATACTGCCTAAATCTGGAGGAAAGAGTTACAAATATTTTCTTTCAATTTCAAATTTATGAAGTAGGTAAGGAATCTTGATTTATGTAAAGTATGTTAACGTATATCAGTTTCGGATCAGGAATATAAAATTCTGCAGCAGGTAGAAAGTCACACACCTGATAGTCGAAAACCGGGATATTTTAGGTATAAAGTAAAGGTGAAGACCAGAGAAAACAGGAGAAATTTTACTATTTGATGCATAAAAACTTGCCTCCCAATGTAGTAGCCAAATATTGGCAAGTTAAATCCATCTCAGGCCATCCAATACGAAGAAGTATCAAATTAATGAAGCTCTGGGTTTACAAATGCGAAAATGCTATACAAATGTGATTTTTTAAAATTTGCATTATGAAATAGCACCAAATGAGTAGTTCCACTCGGATTTTCTGCGTGGAAAAATTAATCAAAGGTTTCCACTCTGGCACGAGGGACCCTCCAAGCGAATATAGTCATACATAATCCCTTGTAAAGCGTTGGCTGTCTTTGCTTGTGTCAAAAATATGGCGTTTTCTCCTTCCAAAAGTAGAGAACTAGGTATTGTCACATTGAACAACCAATAGATCCCATGAATAGCATGTCTTGCAATTGCATTGTCTCCTCCAATTTCTCCACTTGAAAGTAGGGGAGGATCAGCTGTTGGATCGTTGATCCGGACCTTTTACAACAAGTTTCAAACTCATGTTAGTCTTCCACAATTAGTTAGATAGCAATAGACATTCATAATAGCTTGTTTGGCCGAGCTCCTAAACTCTGCTTATTTCAAAAAGTAATTTTCTGTCAAACTTACTTTTGGAGAGTAGCAGTTTGTGTTTGGCTAATCAATTTGGAAAGAACTTTTGTCAATGTTAGAGCAGCAATTGTGCTTGATCAAGGTTCCAGAAGTGCTTCGTTTATGAAAAACTGTTTTTTCAGCTTCTGAAAAACAACTACAACTACTGCTCAAAATCATTTTTGTTTTTCCTAAAAGCTTGACCAAACACCTTAACTCTCTAAAATAAGCACTTTTGACTTCTCAAAAGCTCGACCAAACAGGCTATTACAATGGCGCCAACTAATTCAGTTCATGTCCACACATTATTTTAAAGACTTTGTAATATGATACCTGCAATTCAGCATGATTTGCAGCTGCAAGAGCTAAGCGCAATGTGTATGTTCCACCTTGATCTACATTATCAATCTCGAACTTGATTTGCCATGTAGTACTTTGATATGCATTGTCACCTATCTTCCTACACACAAGTATTTACACACTGACCAATCATCAGTAGAATCAAATCTATTCTTTCCCCTGAATTAAGTGGATTTCGTGAAAAATGATTTCTTATCGTCTAATACAACTAGAAATATTAGTCTCTTTTGGGAAAAAAATGTTAGACAAAGGAATGTTGGTATATCAAGGAGTGGTCACCTGTTAACCTGAGCAAAGAACCAGTCTTTCTGATAGTCACTAACTCCAACTGTGTAGACTAAATCATTATCAGGATATAACTCTGCATATCTCTCCCACAGTCCATACTGCCGAAATCTGGCAAAAAGTTAATTACAACAGAATGTTTTCTTTCAGTCACCAATTGTACAAAAGTTAAAACGACATGTATGTAAGTAAATTTCCTTATTTAGTGATTGGTTCTTGAATTAGCCTGTTTATATTTATGAAGTTGGTAAGGGATCTCACTTGTCTTGATTTATGTAAAGTTTGTTAACGTATTTCGGGTTTGGATCAGGAATATAAAATTCTGCAGCAGAGCGATCAGGGATACCGATCTCCCACAAGGTAGGACCATCTCTTGGAGGCTCATAAGCAATCTCACCCAGCTCAATATCACAACCTGCATTAATATAAATGGTAATGGTAAGAAGTTAGAACCTTTGATAACACAGAAAGTTTCAGCATAGATTCTGATTGAACTTGCAGCTACTTAATAGAACCTTCTGTTATAGTTATTACAACTTCATACTTGTAATCTCCGATAAATCCAGGAACCAATCCGTAAAGATTATATGAGCCTGAACGTACGTTCATAATGACAAAGTAGCCGTCCTCATCCGTTGTAGTCCAAAATTGGTAACCCTGGTAAAATGGCAATATGCATAGCATGTCTGTTAGTGGTTTTAAACAATGTTGTTCGGACTCTCCAAAAATGTTGCCGCACCTGTGTCAGATCCCCAAAAATGCATAGTGTTTGAAGGATCCGCCACTCACTAGGCGGCATTTTTTTTAAGAGTGAGAGATATAGGTTTTAACTGGTTGATCCAGGTTAGATGAGCTTGTTTCCTTGAAAGGCACTGCATTCCTATTCAGTTTAGAGAGAAAGAGAAAAGTACCTTATTCTCTCTTTGCCATGATCCAGCGTCTCCCGGGGCTGCTAGTCCTACAGATGCTGTTTTTCCAGGTAAATTTTCCTTGCTTAAGTATCTGTCCATAAGATCATAAGACTAACTTAGACAACATAGTTACTGAACCTGGAAATGCAAAATGTGGAATTAAGGTAAGAGGGAGAGAGGACAGTACCTGTCTTGCACAAGCAATCGACCTCTAACTACGCCCCTTTGACCACAGTTAGGAAATTCTTCAGAAGTTGGGAAACTGTAAGGCCAGGATTGGACTTCTTCGTTCATCTAAATAATATAAAATGTGAAATTATGTCAAGTTAAGAATATTACTTTACTGCTTAACTGTTGTGGTTTCAACTTCTATATTCTCTTTGTCCCTAACCTGTCTTTTTGCGTCATCCCAAAGCGATAGAGCCATTTCTTTGTCTGATACAGAATTAAAATATGTGAACACGGGGCCGAGGACTTTCTTCCACTCCTCCCCAGTTTTGAATTTTACCAGAAGATCTGTACCAGCATAGTGGGAAGTTAGAAATATCTGCAAGAAAATTTAAGAAATTACTTGTGGGAATTAGTTAGAGGAATCATATTAATTAGGCCAGAGCTAGTTCACTATGCGATTGTATTCATATAAACTATTGTATGTCTTTAATTGTTTTCCAACCGCTATACTAGAAAAACTTGAGAGGACACTGAGGATTACAAAACAACTAAATGCACATTTTTCACTGAAACCATGCTTACAATTATCTGTCTATAATCGAACAAAAATGAGTATGTTAACCACTTACAGCAAGGGTGGTCGGGTTCACGTGGGAGGTTAGATCTTGTTTGAAGGGCCCTCCTGTCCGAAATTCATTGCTAGGAGTGATTTGCCAAAACCCCACAGGAGGGTCAAAACATATCCATCCATGCACTTGATTATCTTTGTTTTCAAGTGAATACTGATATTTGTCATCCACCTGCAATTGGGGATCCAAATGAGACAGTAAATTAAGTTCACTATAACCTCTAATTTACGATACAGCCTTACTCGTTTAATGCTGTATTTTTCCATAAGTGTAATACCTCTCCTTTGAACTCTGGCTCTACAGGATCAACGAGGAGAACCGCTTCAGGATAGGCTAGTGGTTCGCCTCTCTCTGGAAGCCGGTCTTCTGCACTAGGCATAAATCTTTGTCTATCATCTGTTATGGCCATGTAGTGAAACCTGATAATGCCAGAAGGATAATAGAGAGTTACTTCTTCTTGGTTCCCTTTTCATTTTATATATCCTTAAGGAAACAACATGCTTTTTGAAGAGAGCTTTCAAAAGAACGTTAGACAAATGCATTTTGGACTACATCCAAACATTTTAAGGTTTTGCATCTTATCTTTTTCTTACATCCCTTAAGGTAATTCCTTTCCCGTGATAGAATATCGAATGAAAAAAGAGCATGACCATTGCAAATGAATCAAGTTTATTCACTTCAACATGCTGCTTCATTTTGAGAAAATAGCTATGAAGATTCTTACTTTTCTTTATTGAGCATGAAAGCAATTCTGGTCGTGTTAAGGTAGAAAGCAGGCATGTCTTTCGTGTGCTCAAAGATGGCGTATGAATAAAATCCTGGAACATCACGAAATACTACGAACCTGCAAATAGTCTATATAAGTAAGAACCCAAGTAGTCCTTCATTTATGACGAAATATACTCAAACCTTCAGAAGAAAACTATCTAAATTCAACAAGAACCTCCTATCAATATACAAAGGAGCTTGTTCACCCTGGACTGCTGGACTCCACATTCTTGTGAATGAAAGCTCAATCTGCTGCTCATTTTCCACTATAACTTGCAAATCTGTCCCTTCTATCCTGCATTAATAATCCACACAATGAAAAGGAGGACGATAAAGCAATCTCTATACTTTCTTAACCTTGGTTAATTCACTTTAACACCCTAAAAACTATATATGCTTGGACATCCCAAAAATGAGGCTGCACCCATATCCTATCCTCCAAAAATGCACTACTTTTGGAGGTTCCTATATGCACCCAATGGCCTAAAGGTGAACATTAACAGTTCTGTGTAGTAGGAAAAGGCAAGATCAAAGAATACACCATCTCTTTAACTAGATATGCTTCCACCTGATACTTCTAAGCAATATTAAACTTTTTCTGTAGGAAAAGATGAGAGTAAAGAGTACATACGTGTCAAACTTTCCCCTTGTTTTTGTACTACCCGGCTCGCTCCAATTAAGGTCCCAAAACCTGTATGTTTCAACAACGTCAAATAAATCACTATCTATTTGTAAAGATATGACACTTGGGTCTAACTCAACTATAAAAGCTAGCTTATGACGGGAGGATTGTCCAAATCCATATAAGCAAATCACCAGCCAATTTTCCAACCAATGTGGGACTCTAACACCCTCTTTATGCCCAGGCCCAACTTGGAGCGTGGACGGTGAGTCCCAATAGGGATGGACTTGACTGTGATACTATGAAAAGGTATGACACTTGAGCCTAAGTCAACCCCAAAAACTAATTCATGAAGGGAGGATTGCCTAAGTCCATATAAGCAAACTACCTGTCAATTTCCTAACCAATGTGGGACTTTAACCCACTCTACACTATTCAACTATGGTTGCAAAAAACTGGAATATGTTGATGCTAGGGCAGTGCTTAATATGAGTTTTCTCCTGCCCTAGACAGCTTCGAGGTTCCATCGATTTCTATCCCTGAACTTGCTTATGCTCCTTTTTCCTTTGATAGAGTGCCATTTCTATAAATAAGATTGAGTAGGAATATCATCTTAATAAAATGATAGAAAGACAGACTCAGATATTGTAACAGATTTTGTACATCCTCAAAGACAGATTTCCTTGACTATCAGAATACAAAACTGACTTTAAAGGACTTAAAAATAGTTCTGAAGAGGAAACATAGGCTCAGACTGAATTAGGAAACAAAGGAGGAATTGTGATTAGACCTTCTGTATACTTACCCTCCATTCAAATCTTTATTGTTTAGTTCCAGCAAGTTGTCAATTCCCTTGTACTTTATCACTTTGATAATTCCTCCTGGATTTGTCCAAGTCATTTCCACAACTCCATTGTTTATCACCACCTACAAAAGAAAACACTCTTACAGAAGAAAAAAAGCTCAATCTTTACTACCAAGAAGTATGGTGGATGGATGAGATTCCTCCATCATTAACACCAGTCTCGATTTTGAGTCCTCAGAATAGATTCCGAAATCCAGACATTGGTTGAGCAAACAGATATAGTGTATTTAATGAAATTATATGTGTTGATACAACTAGGTAGAACGAACAGATACAACAAATACAACTCCAAGCGAACAGATACAATTCTAAAGTAGTAGCTATAAATTGTAATTATGCAAACTATAGCTAGAAATGGTAATTATGCTTCAAACTACAGCTATTTATGAAATTTTCTTATAAAAAAATAAATCTTTACACCCCTCTTGGGCCTTACCTAAATAGTCAACCTTCCTTGCCCCCCTCCCCCCCCCCGCAAACCAACCAACCCCCAAAAAAAGAACAATTAGCAAAACAGAGCCTTCCCTTGTCTCTGAGCTAATTTCTCAAAGGCAGATACATACTACAGCTAACAACAAGTGTACGATTACTACCAAGAAAAAAGAGGGAGTAGGAGGAAATTATTATGAAAAACCAAAACTAATAGCAGTAAGTTCTAGTAAAAGAATTTGCAAAAAAAAGATGAAAACTTTACATAGTCATTTTGAGCATTTAACTGCAGTCCTGTAGAAGACATTGTTTCCCTAAAGCAACAATTCTTTTTCTTGTGTGTCCCCACCTCTGCAATGAAGAAGAAAGATACACATCAATATATACATATATGTAGAGAGAGAGAGAGAGAGAGTGTTTATCTAAAAAAAGATATGATCTTTTTCCAAAGAATACAATGGTGAGTTCTTCTTACCAGTGTTGTACTGGTATGGATCTGAATATGCTTCAAAATTTTGAAAAAAATGTTGAACCACCTTTGTTATTTATAGGTTGGCCTAACACATAAACATACACTAAAATCTGGACTCAGCTGATAGGTAAACACTCCAACTCTGCGATCGCACATCTAGACAACTTAATTTGATCTCAACTGACAACTAAACTCGTTCTCACTGTGTCTCATGGACATCCGACACTGATATAACACATACGTTTTAGAAGTGTTTAGAGGATCATTTTGTAAGTTGAAGTGTTCATCTGATACAGTAAAAACGAATTGAAGTGTCTAGATATTTATGTATTAATAGCAAATAAGAGAAAGATGCATATTTAGGATGTGTTTGATATGAAAGAAAATGTTTCTATGGAGAATGTTTTCCATGAAAATGTAAATCCTTTTGTGCAGAGCATTATTGCCTGATTGTGATGCAAATTTGAATTATGAACACCATAAACACATGCCATAACTGTACTATCAAGTTTTGTCTACTTGCTCCTACATATTATCATGTTAAATTTACCTACAATAATAAATAGTACTCATACTTTTTCCTTTTTAATCTCATTCAAGTAAAATGGTACTCCCTCCATTTTAATTTATTTGACCTACTTTTTTTTTTAGTCCGTTTTAAAAAAAATATCTCTTTCATTTTTTAGCAACTCTTTAATTTCAATTTTTCACATGACATGTTTAAGACCACAAGATTAAAGGGCATTTTGGTACATTTGATATATGTTTAGTTTAAGACTACAAGATTAAAGAGCATTTTGATACATTTGACATATCTTTAATTTATGACCACAAGATCCAAAAATCTTCTTTACTTTCTTAAACTCTATGCCAAATCAAAATAGGTCTAATAAATTGAAACGGGAAGAGTATATTTTATGTTTAGTAGGTAACAATTTAACTTTAAAATATTAATTTTACCCTTAAAAAACTTTTAAACCACAAGTTCAAAAAATCTTTTTTTCTTTAACTTCATACACCTTTAAACATCATCATATAAATTGAAACAGAAAAAGTACTATAAATTTTTGTAGCAAGTATAATAAAACAGAAAACAGAATAATAACCTGCTAAATATATTAAAATTACAGTAGTAGTGTTATTAATATTTAAACCCAATTGTAAAAGCTGATAATGAATGCAAAATGTTCACGAGTTAAAATATTTTGAAAAACATAATTGTACGAATGCTTAACGTAGAAGAGATATTTCTGAATCTCTCAAAAAGACAAAAGGCAGGAAAAAAGTAACATGCTTGATTTGGTCTGTGACATTTTGTCGTATGCTTTCCTCGTTAAGGTCCCGTTTGGCGATGAAAATCAAAATAATTTTCGCTTTTTTGAAATTTTCAAAGTTAGAGTTGGAGTTGAAATTGTGTTTGACCATAATTTTTATAATAGTTATCTAGAATTTAAATATTTTTTCTAAAAATATATAAAATATGATTTAAAAATAAAATATAATTTAAATGGGGTTATTTTATAAAAATAAAAAATTTAGGATTTTTTTCAAAAAAAAATAATTTAAAAAATGAAAAAAGTAAAAACTATTGAGTTGTTTTCACTTTTCCAAATATAACTTCAAGTTGTATTTAAATTTTTTATGACCAAACAACAATTTTTAAATAAAGTGAAATAATTTTTCAAAGAAAGTTTCTCATGGCAAAACGCCTACTAAAATTCTTCATTCATTATATTTTTCATTCTTGTTCTCACAATTAAAAATATCTGTCGATCTTTTTCAGTTGTCCTTTTTTTTTTACCTAGTATCTAATAAGTTTTGCTACCCCCCTCCACCCCGAATAAAGCCAGATCCATCCATATATATATATATATATATATATATATATATATGAGTTTAAATTACCCTTCAAGTATTGGAAGTGCGCACGTCTCGAAAAGACTTTGGCGCCTTCACTGAAGGAAGATTTTTCTACCCTTTACTTCTCTAATAGCCCCGTTGAATAGACGGATTCTTGACTTCGCCAAAGAGATTCACTTAAGTTTCTAGCTGGCTTTCTAGACTTCCTTTCAGCTGCTCTCGCTTGAGAGGAAAAGGGCGGACTCTTGCATGCTCGTATACCGAGAAAGAACTGAAAAAAGGTTTCCACTCGAGAAGCAAGGAGATAAAATCCTTTTAAAGGAATTAGGACCTAGAAAGAAAGGCGCCAACTGGAATCACCCTGAATGAAGAATGGGCGAACAAGATGCAAAACATATCATAAATGTTGAATTCTAAGAAAGGAGGGGGGGGGCTTCCTGCGTATGCGCCTTTATTTATATTCTTTCTATTTTTGACAATGGAGAATCTTTCTAAAAAATCTCTCTGGTATAAATGTCACGCCCCAAACCATGGGAGGCATGACCGACACTCGGAGCCCCAAAAGGCCGAGGGTGTCAAAATAGAGTGTATCTCTATTGAACCTGCTGGGGGTCTGAGACCGACAAGGTCTCTAAGAATAGCAATTTGAAACACTGAAAGCTCAATAGTAGGTAAACAACTCAAGGCTGACAAGGCTATTATCATAGTAGATAGCTAATAACAAGGCCGACAAAGCCATACCCAACACTGATGTGCATATACCCGTCTACAAGCCTCTAGGAGTAAGTAAAATATCTCATATCCAGGACAGGGCCCTGGACTACCCATAAGCTATACATATACATAACCTGGTCAAAATATAAGCTAGACCTCTGACTCGTCAGCTCCAGGAAGAATGGAGCTTACCAAAATGGCTGAACTCTGCAACTCCTACTGAAGAGGTCTATCTGGGTTTCTGTCTGGACCTGCAGGCATGAATGCAGCGCCCCCAGGCAATGGGGACGTCAGTACGACAATAATGTACTGGCATGTAAGGTAGAAACATAAAAGCAAGTCGCAAGTAGTAAATCTGAACAAGATATAATATGAAACTTGTAAACTGTAATTGGTAAGACTCGTTAAACTCTTTCTCCTTTATTCTTTTTAGAATACAACACATGCATTAACTCACACCGCAACTCACTCTTTATAACCCACGCTGAACCACCATAGCGCCTCGGTGCACCCTATATATAATAGCCTCAATGTGGCAGTAGCGCCTCGGCGCACACTATGTATATAATGGCCTCAATATGGCAGTAGCACCTCGATGCACACTATGTATATAATGGACTCAATATGGCAGTAGCACCTCGGTGCACACTATGTATATAATAGCCTCAATTTGGCAGTAGCACCTCGGTGCACACTAACACGCAAACCACGCATAATAAATGTATTACTAGATTGACCTTCAAAGCTATTCTTGTTATTTATGAAGGTTCATTTAGATAACTTCTTTAGCGTTGGCTTACTAGGTGTTGGACTCAACATACCAAACACATATAAATGGGGATTTGACTTACTAACTTTCCTTGTATACTTTCTAAAGCTTGATTAGGTATCACAATAGAAAGAAGAAACTTGACAAAAGGATAACTTACGTTTCGTGCAAAAAGAATCAGATTTTTTATAAGAAGGCGACTTGAATCACCATAATGTATAACTTAGTTCCTTAAGACTTGTTGAGTTACCAAATCAGCTCTCTTACAACAGAATACTCAAATTCCTTTTTTCGGAGAATTAGAGTTCTATTTCTAGATTCATGCCGATAAGGAATAAAGAAGCCTTAACATACCTCGTTCCTTCCGAAGATTGTGCTTACCAGAACTTGGACTTTCCTTTATTAAGTTAATCTACAACACAAGGGTATAATGAAGCTAATATTAGCTCTTAAACCTGATGCAACCTTTCCAAAATAGTAGTTAAACATTTCCCGGGCAGATTTACGTATTTTGCATTAATTAAAGGTGTATCGTCACACCTTTCTCCCCTGTCCAATACACATCATACGCACATCAACCTACTGCCTCCAATAATACAAAACACATCAAACAGCCCCTACACAACTCACCATGCCGAAATACAATAGCAACACATTGAACCCACGGCTTTCAATCGCCGTCCCGTGAGTTCTTAACAACAATTCAACAACAATTGTCCATCCGAACTTCAATCCAATAATATGATTATGGGCAGAGTACTTACCACACTTGAAGGTGTGTTTTTATCCTCTTTTTATTGATGCCTTGAAAAGCTTAAGTACCCCCTACACATACACCAACAAGAGAAGAAGAAATCTCTTAATTGTTACACAATTTCTATGTGTTAAATCTTAAGAAAGGGGTTGCCATAGTTCATGTCTTTCTTACCATAGGATATCCTAGATATATGTAGTAGATTAATACCAAGATAACAAGTTGTTTAACTCACCTTAAGCTTGAATGAATCTTGATCTTCTTAGAACCCTAAAGGGAGAGAGGGGCTGCCAAAAGGAAAGGAGATAAGAGAGAATTTTTCCAGCTTTTTGTGATCAATATTGATCAACAAAAGGTCTGTATAAAGGGACCTTTTTGGCCGACTTTTTTGAGTATATTTGGGCCAAAATGGTCAAGAAACTTGGGCCAAAATTACCCTTTGCTTGGGCCTCAAAAGGTTAAGTTTTGTGGCTGATTTTGGGCTTCTCTTGGGTCAAAATGTGGTCAATATTGGTGGCTACCTTTTGTAGTTGTTTGGGCCAGATTTGGTTGTGCTTTGATGGGCCAACTTTAAGCTTCATTTGGGCTACCATTAGGTCTAATAATCCATGGTGTTGCTGCCCGTAATCGGCCCTCGGAACTTAGTTCGTTAGCGTAGGTAGGTGATGCACCTACTTGTCACCTAAGAGCTTAGATAAGTCGAGCAAGTACCTCACTTGTTTTATCTCATTTTCAAAACCCTCATCCTTATAATTTAACTTAACACTTATATACATTTGACCATTTCAAATTCTCGGCCAAAGTACCCCTTCACAATCTCGAGCTCAAATACCTTCGTCGATATTTATTTAGTCACATAGGTTTTGAAAGGTACGGGGTGTTACAATAAATATACTATCAGTCCACCTTTGGGCTCTAAAATTTCATTCACGTTCTCTATGTGGCCTTATTTTTGTCCTTTCCTTTAACGACCCCATTAGGATTAATAATGAAATTTCTACGAAAAAATATACTACCAAAAACGTTTTCGAAAAAAAATAAATAGTCGCATGTATATTGTATGTATACTTCATGTATATGAAATATATATGTAACGTATATGCAAGGCATATGCATGTTTACTGTCAATTTAATTTTTTTAAATATAGCTGCATGTATATTAAATGTATACCGCGTGTATATCTCATGTATACCGATGGCCATCTAACCATTAAATTGGTGTATTTTTCTCCCAATTCAAGTAAGAATTGAAAAATCCATTAATCTATTGTTAGGGTTTAGTTTATCTTAACATTGCGTAAGACCTAATGATTGTTTGCTTGAATATATAGTGTGTTTTATAAATTTTTGTTGTTTTATATGCTTGTTTTTATGACTGTAATTAATTTTTGATTGCATTGTATTATAATGTTGTTTCAACTTAGGGTTTTTATGATGTTGGTGTCGGTTTGTTATACTATTTTCTCTAGTTTATCTCTTGTTTTTATATGCTTGTTTTAGGGTTTTTTCTGTTTATTTTATACCTTTGTACTGTAATTTTTATCTCAATTTTATTCATCTGAAGTAGGCATGTGTATGACTTTTCTATTTTGATGGGTTACTTTCATGTTTGTTTTGGCCTTTTGGGTTCTTATATCCATGTGAAGTAGGCATGAATATATTATATTTTTATGCATGTGGTCCTTATAATTTTACCACCCTTGTCTTCACATTAAATAATGTTAGATTTCCTATAATTTTTTGTGTTTATTTTTACAGTTGTCTGACAAGTCCCTTTATTTTATGTTTGTCATGTGAATTTATTGAAGAATAGTTGAGAAAGTGAACTTGGTATTTGTTAGAATAGAATAGTAATATGAATAAGTATATCGAATCCTACTTGGTAAAGAATTGTAATATATTGTCTATAAATAGGGTCTTTGTGTAATAATGTAGATATACAATTCAATAATATTTTTCTCCTATATTTCTCACATGGTATCAGAGCATTGGTGGGAATCATTAGTGAAAGAAAATTAGGTCAAAACAGTCGTCGTGCGTTAAATTTTAGCGACTTTCTAGGGTTATTTTGCGTCATCCCGTGTCCGTCAATATTATTGCGCAAAAATTAATACCATCACGGAGTCCCACACCCTCTCACGATCATAAATCATAAAATTCGATCGACAAAAATCCCGCCACACGCTGTGGGGAGCATATTTTTTTTACGAGATCTACACCATGCGCCGGGTGCGCAAACCTCATATTAACTCCCTCTGATGAAAATATCAATCCAAAGACTTGAATTTTCGCATCTCAATTTTATTTTATTTTTTGATTCAGTCTTTTAATGAAAAAGGATAAATATTCACCATTTATTAGATAGTGAAGTAATATATGAACCACTTTATTAACGAGGGTACATTCATTCTAAATCGCAAAGTTAAGGAGTATATTTGCCCCTTTTCTCTTTATTCTATAAAGCTAATTTTTGCCCTATCTTTGGTATTGTCCAACCTTTTTAGTTAGGTCGGGTGTCGAGGGGTAAAAAAAGTGAGATAATTTTTTTAAAATCATATTTTTAGAACTAAAATCAATTTTAGATTTTCTTTCTAACTAGTCTCAATATACACATTGTTCGCGTGATTAAAGTGTGTAACTCATTTGACAACAAACACTACTAACAAAAATTAGCTACCAATTTCATCGTATTCAATAGTTTTTCATTGAAGGTTGTTAAAGGGAAAACTATTGAATACCCTTTTGCTGAAAGTTTGGACAAAAGTCTTTGTCTATTGAAGTGATATATTTTCATTAAGAGACTAGAATTTATAAAATATCTTACAATTATAGAATTCTTATGCTAAACTTGATATATTTAAATTTTTAGTTAATTTTAAATGCATATGTTCCTTAGATTATAATTATTTATCAATACGGTACAATTAGTTATATATGAATTTTTTAGTAACGTATTAGTCTTTTCAATTTTTATTAATGAAATATGAAAATCAATTGAAATTTTAAATTGAACAAGTATTTTATTTCCGTTTATAACATAAAGTATAAAAAATAATTTTGCATATTTTTATTTATAACAGCTAAATGAGATCAAAACGTTAAATATCACAATACATATATAATCGCATCTCACTATAACATGCATGAAACTTTTATACAAACGTTGCCACTACAGAGAAGTTTATACCTTTTAGTCAAGCAAAAATAATTCTAAATTCTTTATATGTTGTATCCGAGTTTAACGATTTTGAGCAATTTAGATTAACATAAAAATAATATCTTTGATATGTGTCTTCATTCATATTATTTTATTGAGAAAAGTATATTAAATAGACCAAAAAATTAAAATATTTACACTCAAATGCCTCCTCCCTTATTAACTCTTGGAATGTTCATGCGGCAGTAATTAATTACTCGTAATACACCTCATGCAACCTTTTTTTCAATTCATTTTCATTCTTCAAATATCAGCGCCGAAACATGCGCAACCTTTTTTTCTTTCTGTTCCAAATGTGCAGCATTTTTCTCTTTCTTTTCCAAATCCTTTCCTTTCAATTCTTTGTTCTTATCTTTTTCTTTTTTGGCAAGTTGGCAGCAAGCACTTCCTCCCCTCTTTGTGTGGAAAAGCTTCTTCAAGAAATGCCATAAAGCGCGACCCAAGATCCATGATACGAAAATCAAAATCAGAATAACGAAGAAAAAGTCATCGTGATGTAAGTCTGTTATTTCTTGCATTATAGGTGTTGCTGCGTCTTGAGATCCTAATTGCCATGGTTCCGCTGCATCGCTAGCTAGGTTAGGGTAGCGCTTTCCATAAAGAAGCTAGCCAGAAAGCAGGTCAGGAAGGCAAGCAATAGTACAAGCAAGCTAACACGCGGGCGAGGTTGAAGGAGTCTTGCGCAACCTTCGGATTATCGCAAGCGCAACCTTTAACCCCTTCGTCGACAAAATCTCATTTGTTCGACTACTCGCGGGGCCTGCTGCGTTTAGGTATAAGAAGCCCCACCCCGAAAAAGAGTGTGAAACATGTATTATTAGAATAAAATGGGTATAAAACCATTTGAGACCAAAGAATACCAGGGGAAAAGAACCTATACAAGGGGTTGGTCTCGATCTCTCTTGGTGGTACCCCTCTCGATGATTGTTGACTCAACATTGATATCGTGCTTGAGTTGGAGGGCTCTCCCTCCATCCATCGAGTCAAGTAATTCGCTATCAGAAATTTATCCGCCGCCTATCTCATGCCATGCTTCTTCTTTCTTCGAATCGGTTCCTAGTGTCAGTCAATCAAGATTCGCCATCAAGAGAGGGAAGAGCCTTGACTTTAGGTTAGGCCGGTCTCATCATTCACGCAATTCCCTCGTCCATCGATTGATCACGCGAGTACGCATCCAGTCAGCGCATAGCGAATGAAAAAAACGTTCATCCTGGATTCTCTTCCTCAAGAAAAATGTCTATCAATTGATCCCTACGGTCAAAGTCTCCACTTTTCACGCCCCTCTACTAAGAGATGCACCATGTTGATAGGAATCGGCAAAGACCTTCTTGTACACGTCCTCGAGGGCAGCATTCATGGCAATCATCACTACTTTCTCCCGAGGGCATGATATTTATTCTTGGTCTTATTTAATAGATGTCGAGTGCCGCTTTTCCCCGTCTGAGAATCTCCATCTGCTCTAAGTGGGCGCGAGCTAGAATCCTTATGTCAGCTTGGTTGTTCAAAAGACTGTCTCTTTACCCCTTGCATCTTCATCTTTTCGAAAGCCCAGACCATTCTTCTGGATCTGCATTAGTCCTATTTCAGGTGCAAAGCCTCTTCAATAAAGACCTCTTTTTTCTCATTTCTCATTTTGTTGATTGAAAGAGAATAAGCGTTATCCATTGAGTAAAGAGAGGGTTTACTACAGTGATTCAGGCGGTTGGTGGCCCCTTCGAGAGTTGCGGGTCCTTGCCGCTGCATGAGTGTTAGCTCACGCTCAAAACTCCTCCAACACAAGTCCTAGTCGTTGTGCTGCGGTCCATTTCCCCTCATTTCTTTGTTATTGAAATATACACATAATAATCATGGCTAATTAATTTTTGACTAATAAAATAAAATAAAAGGTAATTAGAACTATAATAAAAAATAATTAAGACATCAAATTTACTAATTTTATTTATTAAAATTTAAATTAAAATAAATATATATTTTTATTTTTGATTAAATTATCTTTTTCTTTTATCTATTTTTAAAGATAAAATAAAATAAAAATACAAAGACATTATCTAATTATTTAGACTAATAAAAATATTTAAAAAATAAGTAAATAAATTACAATAATAAATAATTAAGAATAATTAAGGAGTATCTCATTGAAGGACTGGAGTAGTATATCTATATACCATCACTGTATGTAGATATACTGTGATAGTATCATGAAGGTCTCACGTTAGGACTGAAACAGTCCTCCATGATACCATGTCAGTATATAAATATACTATAATGATATCATAGAGGTCTCACTAAGGGCTGAAGTAGACATTATTGATATCACGACAGTATATAGATATACTGTGATGGTATCATTGAGGCCTGAAGCAAACCTCAATGATATCATATAATATACTACAATGGTATCATGAAAGATTGAGAAATGTCTTATTAAAGGATTAAAGTAGTCCTCCACGATACTATGTCAGTAAATAGATATACTGTGATAGTATACTGAATAACGTCTCACTGAAAGACTAAAACAATTATTGATGATACCATACCAATATAAAAATATATTGTGATGGTATTATAGAGGACTAAGGACTATCTCATTGATGAATGATATTATTTTAGTATATAGATATACTGTGGTGGTATACTAAAAAGTGTCTCACTGAAGGACATAAACATTCCTCCATAATACCATATCAGTATATAGATATACTATGATGGTATCATAGAGTTCTCACTAAGGACTGAAGTAGACATCAATAATACCCCGATAGTATACAAATATACTATGATGGTATCATGAAGGATTGAGAAGTATCTTATTGAAGGACTAAAGTAGTCCTCCATGATACCATGCCAATGTATAGACATATTGTGATAGTATACAAATCTCATTAAAGGACTAAAACAATTATCCATGATACCACGTCAGTATATAGATATATCATGATGGTATCACGGAAGACTGAAGACTGTCTCATTGATGGATGATATCATGTCAGTGTATATATACTATGGTGGTATACTAAGGAGTATCTCGTTGAAGGACTAAACAATCCTCCATGATATCATCACAGTATATAGATATACTATGTAAGCATATCGATATATTGTGATAATATCATAGAGGACAGAAAAGTGTTAGACTGAAGGACTGAAGCAGATCTCAATGAATGAGAATGAAATTGGATTGTGAAAAAAATTAAAATAAAAGAATTAAATAAAAAAAATTAAAAAAATAAAAATAAAATAGAAAAATAAAAAGAAGGGAGGTAAAATTGAGTATGAAATTAGATTATGATAAAAAAAAAGTATAATCTGATTTGAGAAAAATAGATAAATGAACGAAAAAGGAGAACAAATTTAAAGAATAAAGAAATAAATAAAAAATAAAGGAGTAGAAAAAAAAGTATGAACAAATATTTACTATATCAATTATCTTTTATTGTTATATAGAAAAAAATAAAGAAAATGCATAAAAAATAATGAATAAAAATAGATATGGAAGAAAAAAATAAAAATTAGAAAAAAAACAAGAAAACACAAAAAGAAAGAAATAAAAATAACATGATTTGTGAACAAAATAAATGAATAATAAAGGAGCAAAAAATGAGAAAAAAAGAAGGGGAGTAGAAAAGAAAAAAAAAGAAAGAAGAAGTAGAGAAATAATAAAAAAAAGAGTCAAAACTAAGGATGAATCATACTATGGTGTAAAAAAAACATAATTTAAGAAAAAATAAAATAAACAAAGAAACATAAAAAAATAAAGAAAAAAAAGGAGAAAAGAAGTAGAATAATAAAAAATAAAAAAAATAAAAAGGGAGCTAAATGACTACAAAAGTTACAAGGGAAGGGGGCATTTTCTGTAATTAGTTAGGGGGTATTTTTTGTAGAAAAATTACATATAAACAAATACATGAAATTAATACTAGAAACTAATAAATGAAATTAATACTAGAAATTAATACATGAAATTAATACTAGATGTTTCACATCCATATAGCATATTCCATTTTTTTCGCCTAAGATCAAGGCAACTCCCAAAATTCAAACCCAAAATTAAATTTTCACAGTGCTTTTCTCTTCATTGTTTCTCTGTCATCATCTTCAATAAATCAACTTCTTCCACCATTATCAAGGATTTGACAAGATCTATTACTTAAATTTGTTGAGTTTAGTTGATGAATTAATCAATATTTAAATTATGTACTTGTAGTATATTGAAGATTTGAATTCTAATTTTTCAACTTCAATCCACAAATTTTAAACCCATTTCAAAAATCTAGTGATTTTGTCTTAACACAAAGCTTTTCAAACTCCATTAATGGCGAATGAAGAGCTTTCATTTACACTTTCTTTGGATGATTCTCTTCTCTTCTCTTCTTCCGATTGAAATGGGCACAGGAAAAATATAGTTTTCCGGCCAGATTTGTGTTTTTTCTTATTCTAACTTTAATCCACAAATTTAAAAAATCTGGTGATTTTGGCTTAATACAAAGCTTTTTAAACTCCATTAATGGCGAATGAAAGGCCTTCATTTACAGCTTGTTTGGATGGTTCTTTTCTCTTGTTCCGGTTGAAATGGGCACATGGGAAATAAAATTTTCTGGCCAGATCTGTGTTTCTTATTATTTCTTCATCATCTTCTTCTTTTAAGCATGTATCTATGCACAGATACATGAATCAAAAGTTTTGATGGGGCAACTTGATACTTTATATATGTATTTTGAATTCATTATATGAAATTTATATTGGATACATCAAATTAATACTGGATTCACTGTATTTTGAATATAATGTATGAAATTGGTACATAATACATTCCACATATATGTATCAAAGGTATCTACGCACAGATACATTCACCAAATTAGTATTGGATACATCACAAATACATGGATATATTTTTTCTTCTTCTATTAAGCATGTATCTATTCACAAATACATATATCAAATTTTTTGATGGGGCAACTTGATATTAGATACATGTATTTTGAATTCACTATATGAAATTTATATTAGATACATCAAATTAATACTAGATTTACTATATTTTGGATATGATGTATTAAATTGATACGGGATGCATCAAATTAATACTATATATATATAAACTTACATGAAATTAATACTAGATGCATATAAATAAATATGCATAAGCCAAACCCACCAAACCCCCCTCCCGTCGCCTCGCATAAAGCCAGATCCATATATATATATATATATATATATAAGAGCCTAAATTACCCTTCAAGTATTAGAAATGGTACAAATATACCATCAGTCCACCTTTGGGCTTTAAAATTTCATTCACATTCTCTATGTGGCCCAAGTTTGTCCTTTCCTTTAACGACCCCATTCGGATTAATAATGGGTTTTCTACGAAAATGTACCACTGTCAAAAAAAATTCAAAAAAAAATAGTCGCATGTATATTGTATATATACCTCATGTATATGAAATATATATGTAACGTATATGCAATGCATATGTATGTTTACTGCCAATAAAAAAAATAATTAAAAATAGTCACATGTATATCAAATGTATACCGTGTGTATACCGCATGTATATCGATGACCATTTCGGGTAAGAACTTTAGTTGAATGGTCATTTTAGGTAGTAAATTATAGGTGGGCTATTTTTAGTGCACGAATTTAAACACAATGGCTATTTTATCTAATTTTTTCAATAATAATTAGGCTTTTCATTTATTACGTGATACGTTTTCATTGATTGAAAATTTAATCAACCAAATCTTATTAATCCCCAAATCGAACCCGGATCGAACTTAAAATCCTGCCCAACCCAACTTAAAACGACATTAACTAAAGGGGCAAACCCATCTAACCTAATTCATTTTTAGGTCTACAATTTAGAGGCACAATTTTAGGCAAAAATCACGGTGAAGAACTCCGATGCTCTACTCCGATTAACCTCATACACTCATCGGTGAAGAATTGGTATATTTTTCTCCCTGTTCAAGTAAGAACTGAATAATCTATTAATCTATTGTTATGATTTAGTTTATCTTAAAATTGTGTAAGACATAATGATTGTTTGCTTGAATATATAATGTGTTTTGTAAATTTTTGTTGTTTTATATGCTTGTTTTTATGACTGTAATTAATTTTTGATTGCATTGTATTATAATATTATTTCAACTTAGGATTTTTATGATGTTGGTGCAAGTATGTTATACTATTTTCTCTAGTTTATCTCTATTTTTTATAGGCTTGTTTTATGATTTTTTTCTGTTTATTTTATATCCTTGTGTAATTTTTATCTCGATTTTGTGCATTTGAAGTAGGCATGTGTATGACTTTTCTATTTTGATGGGTTCCTTTCATGTTTGTTTTGGCCTTTTGGGTTCTTATATTCATGTGAAGTAGGCACGAGTATGCTGTATTTTTATGCATGTGGTCCTTATAACTTTACCACCCTCCTCTTCACATTAAATAATGTTAGATTTCCTATAATTTTTTGTGATTATTTCTACAGTTGTCTGACAAGTTTCTTTATTTTATGTTTGCCATTTGAATTTATTGAAGAATGATTGAGAAAGTAGACTTGATATTTGTTAGAATAGAATAGTAACATGAATAGTATATCGAATTCGACTTGGTAAAGGATTGTAATATAGTGTCTATAAATAGGTCTCTGTGTAATAATGTAGATATACAATTCAATAATATTTTTCTTCTATATTTCTCACATGGTATCAGAGCATTGGTGAGAATCATTAGTGAAAGAAAATTATGTCAAAACAGTCATCGTGCATCAAATTCTAGCGACTTTCTAGGGTTATTTTGCGTCATCCCGTGTTCGTCAATGTTGCACAAAAATCAATACCACCACGGGGTTCCACACCCTCTCACCATCATAAACCATAAAATTCGATCGACAGAAACTTCGCCACGCGCCGTCGAGAGCAAATTTTTTTGACGAGATCTACACCACGCTCCGGGTGCGGAAACCTCATATTAACTATTATCTCTCTCTGATGAGAACATCAATTCAAAGACTTGAATTTTCGCATCTCAATTTTTTTTTTAATTCAGTCTTTTAACGAAAAAGGATAAATATTCACCATTTATTAGATAGTGAAGTAATATATGAACTACTTTATTAACGAGGGTACATCCATTCTAAATCGCAAAATTGAGTATATTTGCCCATTTTCTCTTTATTCTATAAAGCTAGTTTTCGCCCTATCTTTGGTATTGTCCAACCTTTTTAGTTAGGTCGGGTGTGGAGGGGTAAAAAAAGTGAGATAATTTTTTTAAAACCATATTTTTAGCACTAAAATCAATTTTAGGTTTTCTTTCTAACTAGTCTCGATATATGCATTGTTCGCGTGATTAAAGTGTGTATCTCATTTGACAACAAACACTACTAAAAAAAAATTAACTACCAATTTCATCATATTCAATAGTTTTTCCTGGAAGGTTGTTCAAGGGAAAATTATTGAATTCCCTTTTGCTGAAAGTTTGGACAAAAGTCTTTGTCAATTGAAGTGATATATTTTCACTAAGAGACTAGAATTTATGAAATATCTTACAATTATAGAATTCTTACGTTAAACTTGATATATTTAAATTTTTAATTAATTTTAAATGTATATGTTTCTTAGATTATAATTATTTATCGATACGGTACAATTAGTTATATATGAATTTATTAGTAACGTATTTGTCTTTTCAATTTTTATTAATGAAATATGAAAATCAATTGAAATTTTATATTGAACAAGTATTTTATTTCCGTTTATAACATAAAAAGTATAAAAAATAATTTTGCATATTTTTATTTATAATAGCTAAATGGGATCAAAACGTCAAATGTCACAATACATATATAACTGCATCTCACTATAACAGGCATGAAATTTTTATACAAATGCTGTCACTACGGAGAAGTTTATACCTTTTAGCCAAGCAAAAATAATTTTAAATTCTTTATATGTTGCATCCGAGTTTAACGATTTTAAGCAATTTAGATTAACATAAAAATAATATCTTTGATATGGGTCTTCATTGATATTATTTTATTTGTGGAGTTTATATCTGTTTGATATAAAAGATTAATTTATTTATCATATCAAATTTTTTTGATGACGAATTTAATGATTTTATAAGAGAAAAGTTTTAAATTGAATAAGTTTATTAATACAAAATTAAGTTAAATAATTTTACTATATAAATTGGGATTTGACTCTTCTCCATTTTCCTTCTCTCCATTTTCTCCAAGTTCTTACTTGAATTGGAAACACATGTCATAGTTTAGAATTAATGGTTGAGATTTAATTAATTAAAACAAACCCTTAATCATGGTTAAAATAATTAATTACTTCTATATATTTCCTCTCAAAAGATTTTACAATCCCACAATTCTAGATTGCATCATATCTTCCCTAAATATATATTAAAAAACTACATCTTTATCCTGTAAAGTGATTTAACTTTATAGATAGAAATTTTTTATGTGCATTTTGAATTAATAGTGTTAATGATTTAATGCATTTCAAATACTAAATATTATGTGTATGAGCTGGATCAATTCAAAAAAAATCGTTTTATACCTTTTACATTATTCGGCAACTTATTATCAATAAATTATTTATGCAACTTTACTATTTCTATGAATATAAATTTATCTATATACTTTTATATATTAGTCTATGCAAAAACAACAATTCAATCCTTAAGAAAAATTATCAACCTTAAAGGTAAACAACATTTTCTATATAGTATAATAATTTTTTAGTCGTTTTATATTTGATACTCTTTAATTAAATTAATTCGTATTTATAATGAGTAAATGGAGGCAAAGCCGTTAGATATGTAGTTACTGGCATTCATATATTTAGGAAATTTACTCAAGATAAGAATTTTTTTTTTAATATTTATTTAGAAAAGATATAATGTTGATCTAGAATTATGAGATTGTAAAAATCTTTTGAGAGAAAATATATAGAAGTAATTAATTATTCTAATCATGATTAAGGATTTATTTTAATTAATTAAATTTTAACCGTTAATTCTAAACCATGATATGTATCTCCAATCCAAATAAAAATTTGGAGAAAATAAAGAAATGAAAAATGGAGAGGAGCCTTGATCCCATAAATTGAGTCTAGATTGTCTTTTAGAAAAATGGATTGCTGGTTTCTGAATTACGGCGGCACAACTTTTTTGTTTTCCTGGTATTGGGATTTTGATCAAAGTTTTGCCAAGTTGCAATTGAAAAAGTAAGGCCTTTTGATATTTCCTTTTTAGTGGGTCAAAAATTAGCTTTGTTATTTTAATTGGAAAAATATTCTAACATATGGGATGAGGTGCATGCATGTTTGGCAAAAATACAACCATACCTCTCATGTAATACTACTAGTTATATAATATTCTGCTCATGCTATTGGGCACATTAATTGTGAGTGGGACATTCAACACAACAAAGTACTCCTTCCGTTCATTTTTACTTATCACGTCTGGAGAGTCAAATTTATAGGAACTTTAATTAATTGTGAGTGGGACATTCAACACTACAAAGTACTTTCTCCGTTCAAGTTTACTTGTCACGTTTTAATTCTTGAGAGTCAAATTATAGACTTTAATTAATTGTGAGTGGGACATACAACACTACAAAGTACTCACTCTGTTCACTTTTACTTGTCACGTTTCAATTCTTGAAAGTCAAATTGTATGAACTTTGATCAATATTTTAAAATATATATTTTCATCATATTAATATGAGAAGATTTACAACTTATAGTATTTTTCGTATAATATTCGAATATTTAAATTTAAAATTTGAAATATTGAATTAATTAAATTAAATCTAACTTCAAAGATTAATCATATTGACTCTCGTGAAGGGGACAGGTAAAAATTAAACAAGGGAGTACATTAAACAAATTTCTATAAATATTACCATCAACATATCAAAATAAATGCATCCTAAAATGAATCCCTCTCCAGTTTCCATTCTTCCCTTCTTTCTCTTCTTTCTCTCTACATCTCTCTCCCAAAGATGCAATCCAAATGACAAAAAAGCTCTTCTAGAAATCAAGAAATCCCTTGGCAATCCCCATGAATTGATTACATGGGATCCCAAAACCGATTGTTGTGATGATTGGTCCCAAGCCACCCTCTCATGTGATGACAACTCGAATCGAGTTACATTTGGACCTCGATGACAACAATTTATGTGGGAAAATTCCACAAGGTGGATATATGATAAGGTTTGATATGTATTCATATGTCCACAACAAATGCTTGTGTGACTATCCATTGCCCCCTTGCAAATCATGATGAATCGACGTCCGAATAATACTGAATAAAGTGTATTAGTAATATTGAAATTAGATTTTATCCGTTGTTTGATTTGGTGAGTTAAGGACATATATATCTTTAACATGTCTATTTGTGTATTAATTACCCTTATATTGCTAATATCATAATTTTTATATATTAATTAGTTATATACCATAGGGTGTGTTTAATTATACATAAATTGAAAATTTTATCAAATAAAATATTATATAATAAATATCATAACATATATATATATATATGTATATTAGTTTTTCTAATACGGCCTACTACTGTCAAACACATGTGAATGTCCTGACAACAAATCCAAGATAAGCCATTTGGGAGAAGTGGAATTGTGGTCCCACTGTAATTATGTTTGGGATAATAATACTCTATGAATATTTAAGTAAAATAATTTTATTCATAGTTCAAAAATTCGCAACCCATCATAGCCCAAAAGTTCTTCGGCTATGCATTAACTGTGTTTTAAGAACATCATGTTACTCATCATATAACTAGTGAAGTGAGACTAATGAACTGGGAATATGTGTCCC
This sequence comes from Jaltomata sinuosa, assembly GCA_003996215.1. NCBI lineage: Eukaryota > Viridiplantae > Streptophyta > Magnoliopsida > Solanales > Solanaceae > Jaltomata > Jaltomata sinuosa. Next base: position 94,910 of record QJPP01003392.1, on the reverse strand, counting down.
TCAAATGAAATAAAAGTAGGGCTATTGCAATACACGTGTCCATATGAGAGGATAAATAAATTCAATCATAATAATACAATTTACACAATATTTTGTACAATGTTATTCTCACTTTGACTAGCACCTCTTATAGACTACTAGTTTCTCGACACGCGTTTGCGTGTGAAACCCATAACAATGAATACATAATATTTCAAATATTAATTATTACATAATAATTATTCTTTTTATTTCATTATATTACAACACTCTAATACCGTAGAACTCAGAAGAAATGCTTCTTTTGTACAAATGAGATACTTTTTTGAGATATTCCAAACATTAATGAATAGATCAATTTTGAGTTTATTTAGTGAAGATATTTCTTGTATCGTAATTAAGTAAGGAGGTAGAGAGCTCTATTCACTTTTACTTGCCCACAATGAACTTTGCACCTCTTTCAAGAAAAAATAAACGAATGGTTAATGCTAAGACTAAAATAGAAAAGTGAATGAAAAATTATTTTTTAGTATAGTAGACAAACAAAAGTAAATAGAGCTGAGAATACATTGTAGGATTTAGAAATTCAATAAATTTATTCCATGACTAATAATGTGCTTGAACTTTAACATAATCTCGCACATAATTCACCCCATTCCACCTGAAATATTGGAAGAAGTATAAAGTAAAGAGTATTTCATTTTGTTCCTACCCTTCATGATAATGAAATAAAAATTGTACAGTATTGAATTCATTTCTATGCTAATGTAGTGGAATATGTAGATTCCAGTTAAAAAGTTCTTGATTTTACCGATGATTGCGACAAGAAAGAATATAAAGAAGAGGATGATGACGACGAAGCTCGTATAGTGATATGCCTTGGTTAAAGTTTCTTTTATTTTTCTTTATAAGAGTCCTCGATGATCATGATAAATATAGAATGGCTATAAGTTCATTATGGCCACAGAACTACTTATTCCTTGGAATTGCTTGTTTTGGAATCATCGAATGTCTATATCAAAATTGTTGGGGAAAGGAGTATTTATAAGTCAAAAAGAATATAAAAAGTTATCCAGAAATATGATTGGAAAAAACATATATGAGAATTAATATATCATTTAAAGTTAGAATGCATGCAGAAGAATGCAAGGAAATTTTCTTTGACAGTTTCTAAAATTTAAATAAATTCACCTTTACAGATTTCAAGAAATAACCAAATATGTAATGATCACGTTGGTTTTAAAATAAATTCTAGCAACTGTTAGTACTTAATTACATTGATACATGCATATTGTAGGAAGCTTAAAAGGTGAAAATAATTTAGATATGACATCATATTATAACTTATTAATACAATAAATATTATATTGTATTTATATCTACTATAATAATTATTGTAATTAATTATATATACTTTATATTTAATTAATTAGATATTTTATAATTTTTTGATTTAGTATAGATGTAAAATGGTAATCCAACTTTATACTTTAAAGCTTCCCACTTTTAATATAACTAGTTTTTAAAAATGTGCGTTGCACGTTATACCATACTAATTATATTTTTACGAACATACATTGCACGAATATTGAAAGTACAAATTTTCCCACAATGTATCTGAAAAGTCTTCATACATCCTGCACCAATGGTACTGGAGCTATCAATTGAAATTCCTTGACCTGAAAACTGTGATAAGCAAAAAGATACTATATATTAGGTGTGACATTTTATATTTCAAAATTTTTTGAACCTCGTTATTCAAATTCCTCAATATATAGTTTTTGTCTCTCCATTCTATAATTAATTTTTCTCCATGCATGCATGTAATGATTTGATTTTCTTTTTAAATGATTTCTTGGAAATATTTCATGTCATACCAAACACACATTTGGAAAAAGGAATTCCTGAGAAGAAAAGCAACTGACCAACTTCTATAGTAAATCAATAGTTCCATTAAGATTGTTAGTATGCAATCCTCCATATATATAATACATCAAATTGAATAAATAATTTTAACGTAATAAAATAAATGAAAACACGATAAATTAAAGACTTCTTACAAATTCTGAGGAAACAGAATTAGGCCTTCTCTACATAGACAGACATGAGTGTATATATCTATATATATATTCACGTATGCCAACTTTTTGAAGGCAATACCATGAATAATCCATGATTTTGGAAGGCAGAAGATAAAAAGATGGCTATTTATAATGACGTATAGCTTTAACAACGTATTATACTAACAGAAAGTTAAGGTATTGGCAAATCATACATATATTTTAAAGAATTCTATTTAAAAAATAATAATAAAAAAAAAGAACCGCAAATACTTACACAATAAATTAAAATAGCTTCAACAATTAAAAAGGGGAGCTGCATGTCCATGTCTTTGTTGCTTCCATTTCTTTTTCTTTTTTCTGAAAAGAGAAGTGACAATTATTATGCAAGTCAGAGTGTATATATACATGAATCATAACCTAAAACTATTGCAAAGTATTATTGAATGAAAACATATATACACCTCTTATATACTACTCCGTTCGTCCGATATTAGTTGATCACTTTTTTTTTACACGCATGTAAAAAATCATAAATAAAAAGTAGTTTTACTATTTCACCCCTTAAGAAACTTCTTTGGAATTGTAAAGTATTAATTGCAAGGGTAATATGAAAAAAATTTAGTTTATGCTTTTTTGATTTACTAAGGTGGCCAACTAAATGGGACAAGTATTTTTAATTTAGTGCCAACTAATATGGGACAGAGAGAGTATTGTATTTTGGCCAAAAAATTTTGTGGGTGTCTGTGACGACCTATTTAATGGCACGCGTTGGTTCGAAGAGGCAAACGTGGGCTTTTTGTATTTTAAACGTGGTCCGGAATGGAAAATAGGGAGTTTTTGATTTTTCCGTTCACACAAAATCCATGGACTATAACACACGACAAAATTAAAAAATTCCTATTTCTCATTCCGGGCCACGTTTGAAATCCAAAAAGCCCACGTTTTTTCCTCCGAACCAATGCGCCATTAAATAGGTCGTCACGGACGACCACGAAAATTTTCATCCAAAATACCGTCGGACGCACATATCACACAAAATCCATGGACTATAACATACGAAAAAACTGAAAAATCCCTATTTCCCATTCCAGGCCACGTTTGAAATTCAAAAAGCCCACATTTGCCCCTCCGAACCAACGCTCGCCATTAAATAGGTCGTCACGGACGCTCACGAAAAATTTCGGCCAAAATACCGTCGGACGCACATATCACACAAAATTCATGGACTATAACACACGAAAAAACTGAAAAATCTCTACTTCTCATTCCGGGCCACGTTTGAAATTCAAAAAGCCCACGTTTGCCTCTCCGAACCAACGCACCATTAAATAAGTCGTCACGGACGCCCACGAAAATTTTTGGCCAAAATACCGTCGGACGCACATATCACACAAAATCCATGGACTATAACACACGAAAAAACTGAAAAATCTCTATTTCCCGTTCCAGGCCACTTTTGAAATCCAAAAAGCCCACGTTTACCCCTCGGAACCAACGCGCGCCATTAAATAGGTCGTCACAGACGCTCACGAAAAAATTTGACCAAAATACCGTCAAACACACATATCAAGTAATAACGATTGAATTAGATGAAGATGAAACCCCTTCATGTTCATTATTGAATTTTTATAATTCTACTTCTTCGGTTACTAGTTATGTCCTTTTGTGTTAGAACTCTTTTTCCGGTCTCTGTTTTCTTGTGATTCTTGTAAGAACAACATAAGTAGTTAAGGGTATAAAAGTATATCAATATTTCAAGGATATTTTCGTCGATCAATATTTAGCAAAAATTATTTGTACTTTTATAATACTAGTTCTGAAGCACGTGTATATTTTCGTTTAGGTTATTAAGAAAGTTATATTATTAAAATTTAATCGTTTACATATTCTAAATGTTTATATAGACTTATAAGATAAACATTTGAAGTATTTAAATATTCTTGTTAGTTTATTGAGATTAGAATATTTTTAAAATATCTATACAATTTTAAATGATATTATACCTGATCCGAAATGGTTATATTGAAAATTTCCCCAGGGAGTAATGATGAAGTAATTATTTAAATCTTTATATATTGATGTATAATATATTTTACTATTTAAGTTTCTTTTATCATTGATCAAAATTCTCATCGTCAAATATTAGTGATGTCATGAGTATTGTTAATAGTGCGGTTTTATAATGTATCTTGATAGCATATGACTCATCATATACTCATACGGTGCCACTCTTTAATTATTTTGTTATATAGCAAAAACATTATAGTAACTCTGATTTCATTAATGGACTAACACTTAAAAATATTTAAAATAACTTAATATATCTCCAATAAATTAGAGAATTAATATTTCAAAATAGACTAATTTACAACGAAGTTGTATATTTTAGTGTCTGAATTTTATATACATTTGCAAACACATATTTAATTAATATATAATTGATGGACAAAATTAATCATGTATAATTTTTTATATTATATGATTATTAATTATTTATTAAGAAATATATTAACATCATAATATTTAAGAAAAAAATAATAAATCCTTCTTATAAGTATTTATCAAACCTAGTAATCGCAGTTGAACATTAAAAGTACAATTAAATTCATGCGTCAAATTTTCAATCGAAATATAATTGTATAATTTATATATTTGTATTTATAAGCTCTAAATCTTATCATAATGAAATTTAGAATCAACCTATAAATACAAAAAAAAAAGAAAAATGAATACAATCACGATCTAATATTAGAAATATTTCTTAAGAATTGGTTTAGGGGTAGGATAGAGAGGTAGCATTTGTAAACTTTGATTGCAATTTCTTAATAAGATTCTCTTTTGATTTCATGACCTGTGAAAAATAAGATCAAAAATATGTGATTCAATAGGACAAATAAGGAAAAATTAAAATAATTATACGATCAGGGAGATGAAGAAATAGTACTTCAAGATTCATTACGTCTTCAAGGACTTTTGTACTTCTTGGCATTTGTTATTTTGAAATCTTTTTGGTTCTAAAAAAATAAAAATAACTTTATTTTATATCGTAAATATAATATATAATTTAAACCCTTTGATTTACAATTTCGATTTCAGATGTACAAATTTATTTTTATTCACAAGTCATGTGACAACCATTTGTTATATAAGCACGGACATATTTATATACTTACAATTTAGATAATGAGAGCTATGCACATGAATAATTCACTGGCTTTAGGTCCTAGTCAAACATTTTCGGACAATAATAAATGAAAAGAAAACGATAAAAATAAGGATAATGCAATTTCACAGGACATGAAAATGATCATGATTACTAATTAAGTTGCTAAAAATTTAACTCGACAATTAAAAGATCGATTTTAACTTACATTGCAACATCTCTTCTCTCGTTGCAAGCTCCATTAGAAATTCTACGAATTTGTACACATCTCCTTTCTATAATCAACAAAAGAATATATGAAAATTAAAGTGATCATCAGTGTCATAAAATGAAGCTAAAAGTAACAATACTAAAAGATAAATATAATAGAAATATAGAAACAAGATATGAAAGTTTTTCTTATTTTTTCTAATTATATTCAAGTCTTTTTAAAATGTCAATGTTGTATCCAATGCCATCATTTATAGGATATTATTGAGTAATATCAAAGGGTGTCATAAGTATAACATTAACTCCTTGAGAATGTGGGAGGAGGTAGTAAAGGTGTGGATTTTACTATATAAAATGATGAAATTACACCTAAAAATTATGGACAATTACATTTAAATAATATATTTACAATAATTCTCTAGTACTTTTATTTTTTTATATATAATCTTTGGCATATAACTCTTCATTCTCCTAATTTATTATAGCAATAAGTGAAAATTATAAGTAAAGAAATTAAATTACAGGGGCAAATGAAAAGCCAAAGAAGAAGAAGAAAGCAATCAGCAAGTACTTAAGCCTTTAATTATAATCCATAACAACACTTTTAAAAAATTACTGTCCACAATAATATAACAATATTTTGCCCAAGCCCACACATAACTCCAAATACAATTAGAAGAGTTGAATTCCCTTCCTAAAATCACGCCCAATCAATATTCACTTTCCTTTTCAATCTAACCTCTCTCCCATAATCCCAATAATCAATATTCACTTCCCTTTTCAATCAAACCTCTCTCCCACAATCCCAATATTCTTGCCATTACATTTTTTCTTATCTTCCATTGTTGCATTCGATTTACAGTTGTTAGTAAGGATGGAGGACTGCCCCTCTCTGTCATTTTTACTCCCTCCACCATCCAAGCCAACTCTAGAAGTGATGTTTCATTTTCGACATATTTGAAGTGATAGTGGTGCGACAGATTTCTTTTTCCACAGATTTGAAGTGATTTTTTATTTCCAGCAGATTTTTTTTTCTTTTTGAAATTCTGTCCAGTAATGATGTTTTATTTTCGCGGTGGTTTTGATAGTGGGTGGGGTGACTTAAGTTTATATTTGTATTTTGATTGATAGGCAGTGATGTTTTTATTTTTGTGGTGATCCCGACCAGTTTTATGGTGATTTCGATAATTTTGTGGTAATCCCGGCAGTGATTGAGATGACTTAAGTTTTATTTTTATATTTGTATTAGCATCAGTTTATGTTTGTATTTGCATTCGCACCATCATTTGTATTTTATAGTTAACTGCATCATTTGTATTTTTTATTATTTTATTTATTTTTGTATTTGTATTTTGTAGTTGATTGTATCATTTGTATTTTTAAACAATTGCAAAGGAAATGTTGATTATATTTCTATAAATAGTTGTATTTATATTTATTGATACAAATTGTATTCATTGATACAAATAGAACCACACAAATGATATATTTGTATCAAACGATTCATATACAACTTGAACCATACAAAAATACAAATGATATCTGTTTATATACAAATACAAATGATCAATTTGATATATAAATATGAACAAAATATTTGTATCGAATGACACATTGCATATTTGTATATGATAGACTCAAGCAAATACAAATAATACATATATTTATTTGTATACAAATACAAATAATAAATCGTATATATTCACGGCTAAACCATTCAAATACAAATGATAAATTTATATAAAATATATCATTTGATACAAAGTAGTGGTATGGTCTGCGTACACTCTACCCTCCCCAGACCCCACGCTGTGGGAATACACTGGGTATGTTGTTGTTGTTGTTGTTGTTGTTGAGTCAAATACATTAGCAAGAGATAAATACATTTGTATTTTTAAACACAATACATTTGTACTCAAATACATTTATATTTTAACACAATACATTTATAATAGATCTATAAATATAAATACATTCAACTACATTTTTTAGATTTTTGTATTTTTCAAACAGATATATAAGTACATTTAGTATTTTTGACAGAGTTGTATATGATTTTAAACATATACATTTTGATAGACCAGGTAGAGTTGTATTTGAAATTAAACAGACACATTTGAATAGAGTTGGTAGAGTTGTATTTTGAACTTAAGCAGATATATAAAATACATTTTGTATTTTTAGTAGAATTGGCAGAATCACAAATACATCTATAATAGTCTTATAAAGACAAATACATTCAAAATACTTTTTTGAATTTTATAATTTCCAACCGATTTAAGTTTTTCATTTGAAAATAAAATCTGAAAATGCAGATCACACCCGTGATATAAAGAAAGAATTACAATCATTAAAGATCCTTTCCTTTTTAGAGATCCTTGATATAAGGAATGAATTATAATCATTAAAGATCCTTTCCTTTTTAAATGGTAACAGTCACCTAAAATAACTCTTCCACCTGGATATGTATTTGTATTTGACAAATAAATTTCAGCTATTAAATACAATTAAAATAGCAATATTTTGGCTAATTAATTGTTGTCGCCTGTAATTACTTAAGGGTTACTATCTCTTCCTTAATTATGGCTCAAGTTTGCTATTTGAGAAATTTATGTAGTGGGTTGTTAAATGATTCAAATATGAAGTTTTATTAGGAAGGCAAACGGGTAAATATAAATTTGTAAAATAAATTCTTTATTGGTTTTTAAAGTGCATAATAATGACAGATAATTAAAGTGACTCAACGCCATTATTATAGAGATTAAATGTAACTATTTACTTAAATATATTCTATTCTTTTTTTATTAGAGTGTAAGCTTACTTTTTAGTACATAAAATATTATAGAAATATTTTTAGATTGAAGGGCAAAATAGTCGTTCGATATTTTATGGACATTTTGGTAATTCAACTTTTCAACTTAGGGGCTTCCTACTTTTAGAATAGTATGATATGATATGATGATGTAGAAGATGTAGATAGATGTAGATATATGAGTTTTTGACCAAAATCATCCTTATAGTTTCCCCACAACTTTCACTATATCCTTATAATATCTCACTTAACTAAAAATATCCTTTAAGTTTTTCAAAGTTAACCAAAAACATCCCTCTGTTAAATATTCCATCCACCTCTAATAGAACCTTTTTTTCTCACGTGACCTCCATTTACTTTTCTTCAATTTCTTCAAGAAAATGTTGTATCCTCTATAAGAATGTTCTTATTCAGCGAAATTCAATACTAAGTTCTACTTTCTTTAATGTGTTTTTTTCTTCTTCCATTTTCCTCCCTCTTTTCTATCACTGATCGATTAATCAAAACTTCTAATTCACTTTTTCTATATTTTTTTGTTAAACTTGAATCATCTAAGTTCTGGTTGATTATATTTCAATGCCTTCTTCTGAATTGGGTTGTTATTTGATGCATTTGCTCTCCTGCAGGAAGATCAAAAATTGATTCCGACAATGGAGATTGGGTCTTGTAATTCTTTCTTTGGCATGTGGGGTGATTTTTTTCTTGTATTTTCTGCATGTTATTTGACTATTATGAACAGAAATTGCATATGATTTTTTTGGTTGTAAAATATCATCTGTTTTCCTTTAAATACTTTGATTGAAAACACAAAAATAAAGAGAAAAATAGTAGCTACTACAACAAGAATAAACTCGTCATATTCTAAAAAATGGCATCTGAAATAATATATGAAACTTCTTGTTTACCTTAAAAATGGTATAGTTATATTTATATGAGTCAAGAGCATGCGTCTTAATCTAACTTCATTTTAGATTCTTTTATCAACGATTTGAATATTAATTACTTGTTAAAATAAAATAAAAAGAACAAAATTAAGTGTAATAAAGAGTGAATATAGATCTGAATGTATCAATGTGTTTGCAAGCATGTTCGAAAACTCTAGTATCAGCTCCGAAAGTATGTATGAATATGTTAGACAAGAGCTTAGATAAAAATAGAAGTAAACTTGGAGCTCAAGAAAATAGTGTATTGTAGTTATATTTCTGCAAATTAAAATGCTCGTATAAATAAATGGAGTAAACTATTTATAGGTTACAATGCTGAGGCCGTAGCCAAATGAAAAAACTCCATTGGAGCCCTAAAAGTAGTAAAGTCAATGACCTTGCATCATGTGGTGGCCCCAACAAATATTCCTGTCATGTTTTGATCCGTACGAGCTCGCCCGCGCATCTATACCTCCTGCCACCTTTGTCTTTTCTTCCATGGCATCGGGGGTATGAGTACTTTCGTTATGCTTTTTTCGAGGATGCCTTTCCGAGGGGTCAGTCTCTTCTCGTATCTATTAGATTTCGTCTACACGTGTTCATTCCTTATTGTACCACATAGCCTATACAAGTTTTTCCCCAATAAACTCTATGAATTGTCAATTGATCAAGAAATAAAAGAAATAAAGGTTCATTTTTTTAAATAGCTAGAAATCTATTCCAACTTTGTATTGTAGGTCAACAAACTGAGAGGCAATTATCTCATGTAATTGTGAAGTCCAAGAAAATGAAGAAAGGTAATAGTACCATCTATGAGTGTCCAGTGAAAGGAAGAAGCTTCACTAAGTCAAATTTATGTTCTTTAAAGAAGGAAGAGGGAAGATTGTGTAAGAACAGGATTAAAAAAAAAAGGATGAATCGCGTGAGAAATAAAGGTTCTGTTAGAGGTGGATGGAATATTTAACAGAGGGATGTTTTTGGTTAACTTTGAAAAACTTAAAGGATGTTTTTAGTTAAGTGAGATATTATAAGGATGTAGTGAAAGTTGTTGGGAAACTATAAGGATGATTTTGGTCAAAAACTCTAGATATATGATGACAACGGTATCTGTTCATGTATCAGTGAGATTTGTCTTTTGATTTGCATGTTAATTGCTTGTAGGTACATTATGAACTCCAGTACACAGACATCATTATATTAACTTTTTCTGATAGTAAGAAACTCAAGTTGATAAAAGTATCAGTTGATGGATTACAGTAAATCTGCTAGGGCACTTGACTGTCTTATGCTTTCCTCTGGCAAAAAAGTAAGCCTACTAAAACAGTAATGCCTGTAATTGCAATTGTAAATAGAAGCGGCTTCTTAGGAACTTCATGTTGGGATCGAAATCGAGAGGGCGTCATGCGGAAGCTTATAATTGCAAACCATCAAGGCGATAAATTAGACGACACATAAAACTATACTAAAAAGCATATTATTCGATATGATTTGGCCAATTGGCCTACATATGAAAAACTAATATTAAAAGGCATAAAAACTACTGAGAGAAAATCTCCCCCTAAACAAGACTCTTTTGATGACTACATCATGGATATTATTGTGTTGTGGTTTGAGAAGAACATGTCTTCTATTTATAGAATTACAAGACTTCTCTTCCAAGAAAAAGGATAGATATTGTAGAGTTCTTGTTCACCAAGAAAACCTTTTTCCGTCAAGAAAACCTTTTTGAATTAGAACACAATTGTGTAGAATCCAAATAAGTTAGGAAATTCAGGGCAAATCCTAACAAATCTCCCCTTGGCCTGAATTTTCTGGTAAATAATCTTGATCTTCATTCTTCACATAATCTTCATATATCACTGCTGCTTACCATGATTAAAAATTGATATGGGTTAAAAATGAAGCCCTGTGCATTAAAGTAAGCACGGGTTAATAATATTGAAGCCCTGTGTTAAAAGTGAGCAGAGTTGAAAATTGAGGCCTTGTGCATTAAAAGTAAGCACAGGTTAAAAGTGGAGCTCATGCGTTAAAAGTATATATGCATGAGTTGAAAGGAGCTCAAGCCTTAAAAGTTAGCAAGAGTTGAAAGTTGGAGTCCATGCGTTAAAGTAAGCATGGGTTGAAAATTGATTTTGATTTTTAAAGATGGATCAGCAGCAGGGTTGTTGAAATATAATTGATTTTTTTTTCTCTCTCCACACATAGTACTTCAGACTATTTTATTTTTATTTTTTGACAAAAAACCTTCATTATCATCAAATTGGTTGCAACTTGATTTGAACTCGCCTTGAACCTGTTTTCAATCTCCATGAACTATTGGACCATTGGCTCATTGAATCGTTGAACCCATTGGATCGTCCGGCTCTGATACCACTTGTTGGGATCGAAATCGAGAGGGCGTCATGCGGAAGCTAATATTTGCAAACCTTCAAGGCGATAAATCAGACGACACATAAAACTATACTAAAAAGCATAATATTATTATATGGTTTGGCCAATTGGCCTACATATGAAAAACTAAATTAAAAAGCATAAAATCTATGAGAGAAAAATCTCCCCCTAAACAAGACTCTTTTGATGACTACATTGTGGATGCTATTGTGTTCTGTTTGAGAAGAACATGTCTTCTATTTATAGAATTACAAGACTTCTCTTCCAAGAAAAAGGATAGATATTGTAGAGTTCTTGTTCACCAAGAAAACCTTTTTCCGTCAAGAAAACCTTTTTGAATTAGAACACAATTGTGTAGAATCCAAATAAGTTAGGAAATTCAGGGCAAATCCTAACACTTCATGTGGCTGCCGCCTTCTGGGAGTACCACGATCTCTCTCAGCTGGACTAGTGTTCCTTCAAAGATACCAGAAACACGACGAAAGAAGTAAAGACCAGAGCACTTGTCATACAACACGCGATGTAGCAGCACAATAGTACGGTTGCACAGAGTATTAGTAGAGATGGTTTAGAAGTGTATTTATGTGTAAGCAACTTGAACAACCACATGGACATATTTAGGTGCACCTTGAGGGGTTGTTTGGTTGTTGGTTGAAAAAAAAACTGGAGTTTGATCACCCTTTACTGGGCAGGTAAAACAAAAAAGGAAACAAGCGTATACATATTATGGAAGAGAAACAAGTGGATAAACATACGTCAGCTTAGTCCTGGCCATGTCTGACCTAGATTTTATCAGAGATTCTTGTGTATGTTCATCGTTCAGGTAGGAGAATACTGATTTTCATATCAACATACACCAGCTCAAAAAGCAACTTATCCAATATCCCTTTAGACGAGCTTATGCCAAGTGGATTGATCGAAAAGCAGAAATGTATTACATGGTAGCATGCCTTGTCACAGTTACTATCCAGAAGCTTGACATGTTGCCAGCAACAGAAGTTGACTGAACACCATATCAAGAAAAGATTACCAGCTGGAACCTATATACCCTTTATGATGTCAGGTTTATTAGTCACGATCACTAACCAAGGACCGTTCAGATCCAACCATTATGATGTTAGGCTCATTATATCATGATTCATGGCCACACACCACAGTGCATCTATACAGAATGTTTCCTTTTTTTTAACTGTTTTTCTATTCGTCTTCAAGTTGGAGCATGGTGGGGTTAACGAAGGGGTGCAAGTCTTGTAAGTCGCTCACTAAGCATTGAGACAACATCCATAGACCACTTGTACCAACAAGAGAGAAAAATCAAAATATAAGCATGAGAAGCGACAATTACATTAAGGTAAGAATGACAGAGAGATGCATGTTTCCGATGGAAGAATCCATGCTCTTCCATGCCAAATCTACTGAACTTTGAAAGGAAGGTTCAAAATAAACTTGGAGACATGAAAAATGTCTACTAAATCAAAATTTTCGGTCCGTATACCTGGAAGATTCTGCGATGATGTTTGTGCCTCCATTACACCTACGCTCATGGGGATGTCTTTCACAGAGCCTAATATATCTGCTACACAGATGGCAGCGTTCTGTTCTATTCCCACATACTTCCTGGTAAACAAATGCAGAAATTATAACAGCAGGATACTGAAGTTCAAAGATTCCAGAAAAAGCACAAAATAGAAAGAGGCTTAATCATAGATAGTCATTATAACCTGATGCTTAAATAAATCAACTGCAGGGAAGGGAAACTTGCAATACTCGCATTTTACAATCCTTTGTGGGCAAGTTTCGCCTTTGTGAACAGCTAATACCTCACGCTCCACTGTCTCGCCACACAAAGAACAGGTTACCTGAAAATTCATTCATAAAATCACATTAGAAAGCTAGAAGTTGGCTTATTAAAGAACAGCAACTGTAGAAGTGGAAAAAGAATGTTATCCCCCAGTCCTCGAAAAAAACAAACGTGCATATTCACACTAACAGTATCTGGAAGCAAACTGGAAGGAAAATAAAGGAAATTGAATTGATCAAATTTAGATATCTATCTCAGAAGGGACTAATAGCTATTGCGATCAACTGATACAGTTCTAGGTAATTGAGAACTTGCGTGTAAAAGCTGAGAATGCAATTAGAGAAGGGAAAAAATGAAGAGATTAAGCAAATAGGTTCACTTACTGGAGCATGAGTGCTCAAGAAATGTTCTTCTGCATGTCTTTCTGGAACCATATCCCCACATATTTACATTTTTCAAGCTTCCGGGAGCAGTGAGCAACAGGAAAATTGAGATTGGAAGAAGGAATCGCTCTGTCACTGGAAATAAAACAATTCAAATTAGCAAATAATGAATATACAACCACATAGTCAAAAATCATATTTAGAATAAGATAAGAAGAAGCTAACAAACATACAAGGTAAAACTTGAATAAACATGACATTTAGCATGATATGATTTGTTATGCACAAATGGCAACCGCTATTAGACTACACGTCTTACAGCTTATAGATTGAAAGACAGAAAGAGTAGAGATGGAAAGTTCATCTCTTCATTGTCAAAGTTTACAATGTGTTATTGACAATCATAGCGATCGTTCATCATACATTAAAGACATGAACTCTTCAGCTTCCATCAGTAGAAAATGAGGATTCAATTAGAAATCCCCATTTTCTAGTAGATCACAACCCCGGTGCATTTCCAATGGCTTTGGCAGTTGGACCTCATAAACATCACGAAAGAATAAAAGCCAAGATCGAGAGGAAGGTTCAAAAGGACCTTGGAGACATGAAAATGCCAAGTAAATAAACATTTTAGGTCCGTAATACCTCGAAGACTCTGCAATGGTATTTGTGCTTCCATTGCATCTACTCTCATGGACATTTCTTTCACAGAGTCTAATATATCTGCCACACAGATGACAGAGTTCTGTTCTATTCCCGCATACTTCCTGGTAAAGGAATGTCGATATTATAACAGCAGGATACTGTAGTTCAATCATTTAACCAGAAAATTTACAAAATAGAACAAGAAGCCCAATCATAGATAGTCGTTATAACCTGATGCGTAAATAAATCAATTGCAGGCAAAGGAAACTCGCAATACTCGCATGTCACAATCCTTTGTGGGCATTTTTCACCTTTGTGAACAGCTAATACCTCACGCTCCATTGTCTCGTTACACAAGGAACAGGGTACCTGAAAATTAACATGCATAAAATCACATTAAGAAGTTGTAATTGGCTTATTAATGAACTGCAACTACGAAGATGTGGGAAAAGAATGTTATCCCCCAGCCCTCAAAAAAGGGAAGAGATCAATGAGCAATACAATACACAGGATCAGTTGATATAGGTATAGGTAATCGCGAACTCCTTGTGTGTAAAAGTTGAGATTGCAATTAAAGAAGGGGAAAATGAACTTCTTCCCTGTAAAATTCCACGGCATCATTGACAAAAAATGAAGAGAATATACAAATAGGTTCACTTACCGGAGCATGAGTGCTCAAGAAATGTTTGTCTGCATGTTTTTTCGGAACCATATCCCCACAGATTTTACATTTTTCAAGCTTCCGTGAGCAGTGAGCAGCATGCAAATCGAGATTGAAAGAAGGAATCGCTCTGTCACTGGAAACATAACGATTCAAATTAGCAAATGATGAATGTATACAACCACATAGGCAAGATCATATTAAGAATAAGATAAAAAGAAGCTGACAAACATACTAGGTGAAACTTGAATAAATATGACATTTAGCATGATATGATTCATCACACACAAACGTTAACTCCCGCTATGCACGGGGTCTGGGGAAGGGCCGGGCCACAGGGGTCTATTGTATGCTTAGATTGAAAGGCAGAAATAGTAGAGCTGGAAGGTTCTATCATTTCATTGTCAAATTTTACAATGTGTTATCCATAATCCCAGTGATCATTCATCATACATTAAAGACATGAACTCTTTAGCTTCCATTGGCAGAAAATGAGGATTAAACAATAAATCCACATTTCCCTGCAACCCCGTTGCGAAATGAATTACAACTACAACAGCAACAACATATCCAGTGTAATTCCACAAGCGGGGTCTGGGAAGGGTAGGATGTACGCAGACCTTACCCCTATCTTTGTGGGGGTACAGAGGTTGTTTCTAGCAGAGCCCTGATCCTCGCTCAAAAGAAATGTATCCAACGCCGGATTGTAAGAAATATAAGACAACAAAATAGCAAGATACAACCAAATGTAACGACAGATAGTAGTATACGTTGAAGAATATGAAATTGTGTGATAACTAAAGAATACTACTAACACTTTGTTTGGATGGTTGTTTCATGTGGTTTCATAATGTATGGTACTGTATAGTACGGTATCGTAACTGGTAAGTTTACTAAAATGTCCTTAATTATTATAAATGTTCAATTTATCAATAATTGCTAATAAAATAATAAAGACAATTTTCTGTATGCTAATTTATCACAAATTATGCCTTGTAAATATATTAAGTTGTTAAATTTATGTTAATTGTAACAAAATTAATTAAAAAATCAGATTAAAACAAATGTACTCGAATTTATTTCTTTTATAGTAATAAATTTCATTAGAAGAGAATGACTGAAGGCGAAAGAGAAACGCAAAAGATGTATTATGATAGGATATTTGGGTGAAGTTAAATAATATACGGGTAAAGGGTAAAATAGGATTATGTAGTATTAAGTAAGGGCATAATTGAAAAGAAAAATTAGATAACCATGAGATACCACCAAATCCGTGGTTACATAAAACCAGGCTATCAAACCATACCATACCATATATTTTAAGGTAAAAATACAATCAAAACAAACATGATTTTGATAGTAACCATACCATACCATACCATGGGAAATAACCATCCAAACAAGGTGTAAAAAGGAGAAGAGAAGAGGGGGCTAGACCCCACATCTTCCATACAAAGTATGACAACACTCAGCTACCTACTAGCCTTGTACCCTAATCTTGGACCTCCATACCTTCCTATCTAAAATCATGTCCTCAATCGGCTGAAGTTATGCCGATCATACACTTCTAAGAGTAAATTTCTCAAAAGATCACTCAAGCATGTGAAATTATTTAGCAAAGTCACTTATGTTTTTTCTCTAATTTCAAAGTCACTCGGACTTGGCATAATAAATTAATTTTTTATCCCAATTCTCCATTTTGAAATCAGAAACATCTCCATCTGATCCTTCCTAACATTATTTTTTTTTAAAAAAAGAAACTTAATTCTTTCCACCTAGTGATAGTAGGTTCAGTTGAACAAAGCAACATAACATGATTGCAATGCATAAAACTTGGCTTATTATTAATTTTTTTTGGTTATTTTAGCTAATCAACCTCAAATAACCATCCCATTCAAGTACTCCCTCCGTTTCAATTTGTTAGTCTTACTTTTCTTTTTGATTTGTTTCAAATTGAATATCTTTTTCCTTTTTTGGTGACTGGTAAAATTGTTGCCATGTGACCAAGAGGTCACGAATTCAAGCCGTGAAGACAACCTCTTGCAGAAATACATAATAATGTTGCATATAATAAATCCTTGGGGTTCAAGTGTTCAACCATTCCCCGGACTCCGCGCATAGCGAGAGTTTTTAGTGCACTGGTTTGGCCTTTATTCTAGATCTCTTAAATTTAAAATCACGAGATTCAAAATTTTCTCTATTTTTTTTAAATTTCGTATCACTCAAAATCAAACAAACAAATTAAAACGGGGAGTAAATCTCCTATTCCCTTTGGCACATGAAAAATAGTGAAGAGCTCAAAGAATTCAACGGAAATTTTGTGATCGGGGGAGGGGAGATCTTGACCAACTTTCATTTACTATTTTTTAAGAATACAATTTCTTAAAAGAACATTACAAACTTTGTGAATATGAGATTGAGTTAGTAAATTGATAGGTCAAAATGCATGGGTAGGGAGGGTATATTGAGTCTTTTAATATTTTTATTATTTATGAGTTCATGTCTATTTGACATAAAAAAATAATTTGTTGACAAGTCAGTCATTTGTAATTTTATTAATACAAAACCAAGTTAGTTTTTGATCATAAATTTAGTTGAAATTTGAAAAGATGAATTATTAAAGTTGCCTTGAAAAATAGTTTTTGAAACCAAATTTGTGTTTGAACATGAACTTTGTCAAACAAAAACTAAATTAAATGACTTTGCTAAATAATTTCAACGTAAATTGAGTGACTCACTTCTAATTATCTTCATCAAATAAAAAAATTGGGGTGGATGGGTGTGGGGGGGGGGGGGGACAACTTACCGTGAGTGCAGATACTTATGTCTGGATCAGAAGCTACAGCCAATACTACTTTCCAAAAGCTCCACAAAAACACCTAATTTGATTAAAACCTCTAACATAATAAACAGAGAAAAAGGGATAAATTAATATTCACTAATCGACAAGGAAGAAGATTATAGGTTAACTAATTAAATTAGTTCAATTATATATCTTGCTAAAAAAGAGAAAACAACCTGAGATTCTGCTAAAAATCAAACGAACTTGAAACACAAAAAGACAGACAATATTTGGTAAAAAAAAAATTCTCACTAGTGGTACAATATATATTTATATAGAAGACATAAACCCTCCTAAACCCTAACTCTAACCTATTAGAACTATAATATAATGTCCATATTTATCACAATACCATATATATATATATATATATATATATATATTTACGTTTATATTTAATACCCCTTAAGTTGGTGTATATGGATTCCGAATGTCCAACTTATCAAGTAAATATACATACTGTGAACGTAGCTAGGAGATATACTACCACTAAACAACTTATCTCAAATTAGTGACAATCTACTTCAATATGTTTGGTCCGTTCAAATTTTGGGCAATATACAATGTTGTTTCACTATCATATACATTTACTGGATACTCATGATTCACGTCCAAACTGTATACCTTTCATACCATTTCAATTCACACAACTATTACCATCGATCTTTAGACCTCTACCTTATAGGAACCGGGCTACCTACCGTTTTTAAACCTGTTTGCATATGCTCGTGCACTAAGAACAGTAAAAATTATCTAGACTTTAGTGTATACGTCAAATCACACTACTTTATCATAGTTATGTCAAAACTAAAGGTAAGCAATTAGGATATAAACTAAAACATATGTCATGTATTTATTGAATCGATATAAATACCGAAACTTTTGAGTAGTTTTTGGTTGGTTTCTCAACATATATCTTGCGTAAATTTTATTGATTTGCTCATGCATTTTTTCCCGCCTCTCATAATTCCTCATTGTACTAACTACTAACTACTGGAAATTAGGTATTTACAAATTTTTATGTGGATCTCTTCTCAAAAAAAAAAAAAAAATAGTGTTGGTTTTCCTGTTTTTTGTATTTTCTGTTTCGACTTTTGTTATAATCAAACTTATACTATTGTTGAAATTCCTGTAATCTTCTGAGAAAATGTTAGTTAGTGTTTGGATTAAGAATCAAACTTATACGAGTACTATTTTTTTTATTTTTTTTGGTTCATTAGTTTTCTTTTATCGTTAGAAGAAGAATTAGAACTCATATGAGTTTCTATATTATCACTAGTATTGGCAGAGCTGATAATGAATTTCTTCTCTAGTATCCCTGGCTATCTTATTTTCACCATTTCAATTTTGTCATTCAAGTATCAGTTTGATTACTACCTATTGTAACTGAGTCGGTTCCTATCAATACAAATCGAGAGTTTGGTTACTGTTACATTGAGGTTTGTTACAATTATACAGTAAAGCTGCTAGGGCACTTGACTGTCTTCGGCTTTCCTCTGGAAAATAAGTGAGCCAAACAAAACAGCAACGCCCGTTACTGCAATTGTTGTAAATAGAAGCCGCTTCTTGGAAACTTCATGTGGCTGCCTTCTGGCCGGAGCACCATGATCTCTCTCAGCTGGAGTCCTAGTGTTCCTTCAAAGATACCAGAAACACGCCGAAAAAGTAAAGACCAGAGCATTTGCCATACAACACAAGATATAGCAGCACAATAGTACAGTTGCAGAGTATTTGTAGATGGTTTAGAAGTGTATTTACTTTATAAGACAGAGACATATGATGGAAAGTGGAAACAATTGCAATGTAAGGAGAAAGACCTATGTGTAAGCAACATGAACAACCACATGCACACATCTGGGAGCACTTTTAGTTTATTAACTTCCAGAGAAAGTCGGTAAAATCACATCTTTTCACCTATTATTTTCTTAAAACCATAAAGTTTCTGCATAGAGCATTGCGTGAGCTATCAATTGCTACAACAATGACAACATACCCAGTGTAGTCCCACAAAGTGGGGTCTGAGGAGGGTAGTGTATGCAAACCTTACCTCTACCTTAGAGGCAGAGAGAGGTTGTTTCCGATAAGATCCTCGGCTCAAGGAAAAAAACAAATCAAACCAATCCAGAATAAGAAGTAACGGATGTGAAAGCATAACAAAGCATGATGAATGGTAACTACAACAAACTAATACGATAATCAAGATACAAGAAACACAAATAGTAACAAAGTTTAAGAACAAGAAACTACCATAGTAATACTACGACTACTAGTACGGAAGTATTAGCTAGACAATGCTACTTGCTAAGCTACTATCCTAATTTGTGTCATCCACAACCTCCTACCTAAGGCCATGTCCTCGATAAGCTGAAACTGCGTCATGTCCTGTCTAATCACCTCTCCCCAATACCTCTCCTCAATACTTCTTCGGCTAACCTCTACCTCTCCTGAAATCATTCATCGCCAACCTCTCACACCTATGCACCGGGGCATCCGTGCATCTCCTCTTCACATGTTCGAACCATCTCAGCGTCGTTCCCGCATCTTGTCCTCCGTCGAAGCCACTCCCACCTTCTCTCGGATATCCTCATTTCTAACCTATGTCTCCTAGTATAACCATACATTCATCACAACATCCTTATTTCCGCAACTTTCACCTTCTGAACATAAAAGTACTTATTTTGGCTAACACTACGCCCCATACAACATCTAACAACCACTCGGTAGAACTTGCCCTTAAGTTTTGGTGGCATCTTCTTATCACACAGGACTCCGAATGTGAGCCTCCATTTCATCTACTTGCACCAATATGGTGAGTGACATCCTCGTTAATATCCCATTTCTTTGGATAATAGACCCAAAATACTTGAAACTTCCTCTTTTTTGGATGACCCATGTATCAAGCCTCGCTTCGGCGTCACCTCATGCATCGCATCACTGAACTTGCACTCCCAAGTATTCTATCTTGGTCTTACTCAACTTGAATCCTTTAGACTCCGGGGTTTGTCTCCAAACCTCCAACTTAGCATTAACTCCGTCGCGTCTTGTCAATCAGAACTATGCCGTCCGCAAATAACATACAGTCATACACCACAACACCTCACCCTAGATTTGCCGAGTCAATTCATCCAAGACCAAGGAAAATAAAAATTGGCTAAGATCCTTGGTGCAACCCCATCAAAACCTGGAAGAGCTAACAATTGCTCATTTTCTTATCAACTCTTTTGATCCTCAACTCCAGGTTTCTCATATAGTGTACTATTTTCTGAAAAAGGATCTAAAGACCCCTTTTCTCCAACATGCATGCCTAATTCCACCAATGTAATATATTGTAAATTTGACAAACTTAGAAGTTCTAGAGTCCCTAAATATGTGAGAGCCATCTTCTATAAAAGCTGAAAGAATTCTTTCTAATAAGAAATGATCAAATATATAAAGGAAACAAGCGTATACATATTTATATGCACTAACTGCATTATGAAACAAGTGTATAAACATATGCCAGCATAGTCCTGGTCATGTCTGACCTAGATTTTAAAAGAGATTCTTGTATGTATTCATGTTCAGGTAGGAAAATACATTTTTTCTTATCTACATACATAGCTCAAAAGCAACTTATCCAATATCCCTTTAGACAATCTTCTTATGCTAAGTGGATTGAATCGGAAAGGAGAAAAGTATTCCATGGTAGCATGTCTCGTCAGAGCTACTAACCAGCAAACTTGACATGTTGCTAGCAACAGAATTTGACTCAACACCATGTCAAGAGAAGGTTTCAATCATTGAGACAAGATCCATAGACCAGATAAGAGAGGAAAGCAAAAAATAAGCATGATAAATGCATGTCTGAGTGTCAACAACATTAAGGTAAGAATGACAGAGAGATGCACGTTTCTGATGGGCTGACAGTTGGACCCCATAAACATCACCAAAGAATCAAAGCCAAAATCTACTCAACTTTGAAGGAAGGTTTAAAACGACCTTGGAGATATGAAAAATGTCTACTAAATGAACATTTTAGGTCGCAATACCTGGAAGATTCTGCAATGTTGTTTGTGCTTCCATTGCATCTACTCTCATGGACATCTCTTTCACGGAGCCTAATATATCTGCTACACAGATGGCAGAGTTCTGTTCTATTCCCACATATTTCCTGGTAAAGGAATGCAGATATTATAACAGCAGGATACTGAAGTTCAAACAGTTACCCAGAAAAAGTACAAAATAGAAAGAAGCCTAGTCATAGATAGTCATTATAACCTGATGCTTATATAAATCAATTGCAGGCAACGGAAACTCGCAATACTCGCATGTCACAATCCTTTGTGGGCAATTTTCACCTTTGTGAACAGCTAATACCTCACGCCCCACAGTCTCGCTACACAAGGAACAGGCTACCTGAAAATTCATGCATAAAATCACATTAGAAAGTTTGTGGTTGGCTTAAGAACAGCAACTATGTAGAAGTGGGAAAAGAATGTTATCCCCCAGCCCTCGAAAGGGAGGAGGGAAGGTATCTTTCCCCTAAATCGGAACAGAATGATAGAAGCAGAGTAGGTGGCAATACAAAAGATATCTTCATCAGATCAAATGCAAAATCTTGAGAAAGAAGTAAGAGGTATAACTTAAATAGAATGTTCTTAAAGACTTTGTTCAAGCACTCTTAAGCCCTGAAACTAGGTGGAGAACAGGTTGAACGCTTAGATGAAGCTTTAATGATAGCACCAAAGCATCTGAAAAGGACGACATTAACAAAAAATGTGTATAGTAATGTGATTTATTAATTGTTAAGCAAATGTTCACTTACCGGAGCATGAGTGCTCAAGAAATGTTCTTCTGCATGTCTTTTTGGAACCATATCCCCGCAGATTTTACATTTTTCAAGCTTCCGGGAACAGTGAGCAACATGCAAATCGAGATTGGAAGTAGGAATCGCTCTGTCACTGGAGAGATAACAATTTGAAATTAGCATATGATGAATACACAACCACAAAGGTAAAACCGTGAAGATCATATCCAGAATAAGATAAGAAAACGCACGCTAAAAAACATACAAGGTGAAACATGAGTAAACCTGACATTTAGCATGATATGATTGGTCATGCACAAATGACAACAACTGTTAAACTAAACGCCTTACAGCTTAGAGTAGAGTTGGAAGGTTCATCACTTCATTGTCAAATTTTATTATTTGTTAGCAACAATCCCAGTGATAATTCATCATCTATTAATGACATGAACTCTTCAGCTTCCATCAGCAGAAAATGAGGATTCAATCCACATTTCCCTGTAGCTCACAACCCCGGGCGAAATGAATTTCAGAGTAAAACGCCAGTTAACACTTCCACCAACATCACAATCTACAAGCAGATACCAACAGCCTAGCTGACATTCACTTTTCCATCCTGGACCTTACACACATTCCAAGCTTTTCTTATTATTAGAGAAAGGTTTGGAACTGTAACCAACGTTTTGGATTTTGGAGTTTTCGCCCCAACCTAGGTCAGGGGTAGTTAAACCGTAGCTTGCTAATGAACCCAAATTGCAACTAATGCATCCCCTTAATGAAGCTAAAATCATGATCAATTTTTGCTGATAAATCAATACTATTATTTCATTAAAAACATACCAACATCGTTTACCCAATTGTTAAAACACACTAGTATCCTAATTCTATCTTTAAAGACATTTCCTTCTTCACAAGGGGCATGAAAATTGCAGCTAAAAGCAAACCCAAATGTTGTCTATATAAACTCCACCTAAGGTACCAAAACAACAACAACATACCCAGTGTAATCTCACAAGTAGGGTCTGGAGAGAGTAGTGTGTACGCAAACCTTAGCCCTACCCTTAGGGCTCGTTTGGTTGGAGAACAAGTTATCCTGTGATTAGTTATCCCAGGATTGCTACCCACCCTCAATGTGGGATAAAAATTAACACTATAATTCCGGAATAACTAATTTTGGGATAAATTATCCCGACATGGGATAAACTCTATCCCAAAATTAATCTCAGAATTAGTTATCCCTTATCCCTCGTACAAAACGATCCCTTAGAAATAGAGAGACTGTCAGACCCTCACAGCTCAAGGAGCTAAGGTAACCAAAAACAAGAAATAATTATGCAATTTATAGTTCTCATACACTTCTTATATACTATCTTCAAAATAAAAACAGAAAAAATTGGGGATGAGAACAACTTACCAGTGATTGCAGATAATTGTGGCTTGATCAGAAGCTACAGCCATTATTCCCCTCCAAAAAAAAACCTCTAATATATAATAACAAAGAAAAAAGGGGTTAAAATTCAATAATCGAAAAGGAAGATGATAGGGTAACTAATTTTATTTTTTTTAGATTAAATCTTCTATATACCGATTTGAATTTGTTTAATTCCCAATTAATTTTTTCAGATAAATTGTATTCAGAATTTAATTGTTTGCTTAAACAGAAGAACAACCAAAGATTCTCCGAATTGCAAATTATCGATTCGATTGATCGAATGATCCACTTTGAGGAAGTTGTACAATTTGGTTCACTTACGGGTCGGGTCGAACTTTTTATGACTGCTAAGGTGAGCTGCTTTGCCACGCTCCTTTTCGGAGCGTGTTGAGGACTCGCTCTGGCGGTGGATTAGTTGACTGCTTGATTGGGCTGCTGTACTTGTTTGGGCTTAATTGGATCAATTGGAGAAAGTATAAAAACAGAAAATTTCAGAAGTAACGGTAGTTAGAAGCCTAATTATCAAACATAGTGATAGTTTGAAGTCTAATTATTAAACATAGCGATAGTTTGAATAATTATCAAATGCAACGAGAGCTTCTGAAATTTGTTTTATATTAGTAATACGACAACTTCTGAAATTCACTTTGCATTAATTTGTTTTGTATCTGTGTTACAACAGTTTTTGGAATTCGCTTTTTATCAGTGATACAACAATTCGCTTTGTATTAAAGAAACAACAACAAATACAGAGTGATTTGTTGTATCGTTGATACAGTTGATCAAATAACTGACGAAATAATATTTAATACTTCTAAGTCGATTAGAGTTTTACCTTATATTAAAAAAAGAATTTCTATAATTCTATTTAAGTAATATTTTGATCAAATTTTACCAAAAATTTACTCTTCTTCTATTTTTCTTTTTATTTTTGTTTTGATTCAAGTCGTTTTCTTGTATTCATGATCATCATCCTAGCTTTCTCCCTTTCTTTATTACTTTAGTTAATAAATTTAAAGATAATATATGAATTATACATAGTCAACAATTGACAATGAATTTTTCTCTTAATTTTTTGTGTTTCTCTTTCAGTTGCAAATTTCTGATCAAAAAATTGAACAAACAAGCATGTTGTCGTCGATTGAAGTAGCCGGAAAAATCAAAGGTACAACTCTTTTCTTTTTCAACTACCTTATTAGTATTTTTTTGAGAAAATACATCATTATCCCCCTGAAGTTGTACCTGATTTCTAAGTAGACACTTTAACTTTGCGGGGGTCCTATGACCCCCCTAAACAACTTTAAACTGGTCTAAATATATCATTTTCGGCCACCTGGCATAGCAAGTGGGTATCACTCTCCCAGGGAGGGTAAGGAACAAGAAAAATGATGAAAAAAATTTATTTTGACAAATTTTTAAATTATAAGATTTTTTCTTTACATTTTTCTATTTGTTTTCCTTTTTTGTTTTTGTTTCTCCTTTCTTCCTAAAATGTCCAGATTCATCTTCCTCCATAGGTTATATAGAACAGGTTCTACACTTGTTCTCCAAGATTGTATATTACCAAAATGATATTTTAATTTCTTGAAAATTCAATTAAAAAAAATCTCCGCTGATACTACATGGCACAAGAAATATACTATAATTGACCGGACGACATCTGAATCGGAGAACAAAAGTAAGTGTGCTCGCCATTGAAAGTCAAACGAAGAAATCCACATTTATAGGAGCAACACACTGATAAGCTTGTTAAAGCAAAGAAAAATTTAGTCTGATTCCATATAAGTACCACCAAAATAGCAAAGTAAAAAAATGGCGGAATGGCATCTGCCGCCGGTAATTTATTTTTTTTCAAATAGATTCTTCAGTCATAATTATGTTTGTATAATCTTAAGGAGAAACGGATAGACCAAATACAATAATTATAGCATAAATGGTGGAGTGATTTTCAATTTCCATTTATGAGACAGTGAAGACAAATAGGAGATCACCTGGAGAAGAAGAGGGTGGAAACTTCTTCTTTTTTAAAAAATATTTATAAAAGGAGATGATGGAAAACCTTTTTTATATATATTATTAAAATAAGTGTTTTTTTCTTTTTCTTTTTGTATTTTTTGGATATTTTGACACATGGTCATCACTGATTGGTGAGTAAAAATTACTCTTTTACTCAAAAGTAGGATTGACCAAAAAGTGTGTATTTATACCATTTTAAAATTGTCCGAGGGGGTCATAGGACCCCCGCAAAGTTAAAGTGTCTACTTAGAAATCAGGTACAAATTCAAGGGGGTAATGATGTATTTTCTCTAAAAAAATTTAAAACCTACAATTACACACAACATATGCCTCTTTGAAGAGACCCATGTTATACTCTTTGTAAATAAATACAATACTAAGTGATTGAAAAAAAAACGAATCTAAATTAAAAATGTTAAAGCACAAGAATCACAAAGTACTGGAGATAATTTGAGAGAGACAAGAAAAAATACTATATGATACTAAACTCATATTCACATAGTATGATGATGGAAAAAATCTTAGCGAGAATGCTAGATCTTTATGGGCAAGGGTGTATATCTGATGCTCATGACGGAGGAAATGTCAAAGAAAAGGACTAAAAAGATTCTTAAGAAGGGGTAGACATGACATCTTAATTAGTCAAATTTTATATCAGAAATTGGCAAAGTGAAGTGTCATATAAGACAAATGTCATGATCCAGACCGTCGTGAGTGGCACTCACCCAACTCCCGGATGAGCAAACCAATAGAGTTCAACCCACTAACAGCCTAAAACCAGCAAACAGAAAGTAAACTATCAATTAAACAATGCAAAAAGCTATAGCATTAAAATATCCTGCGAAAAATCCCTCTTAAGAACTGAAAGTCGTTGTACCAAACATCACTACCAATATCTAGAATAAGGAGATGCAACTCCAACAGAAAATACGGAAGTAGTTTAAGTCCAAAACAAGTGGACTGCAACTCTAAAGATAAACCCAAGGTAGCTTGATCGAGCAGCTCACCCTTGAAGTCAGAAATAGCCGGTGCTAAAGATGAGGTCGCGTCTCAACCGCTGAAAGATTTCATGTACTCACCAAAAGAAAAGCAAGTGCAGTATCAGTACACCACCACGTGTACTGGTAGGATCATCATCCAGCTCCAAATAAACAGTATATAAATAGTACAACAAACCAAGTAGATATATGGAAAACATGCAACAAGTCAACAAGCCCTAGACTACAAGTCTCTACCTATCTTGTTCCCGCATGAAATCCATCTTATATAGTTCTAAACCACAAAACATATACCCAAAACTATACCTTTTCATCTAGCCCGAACCCACCCTGGGATCCCCTCTAGACAACACCTAAGTGTCAATGAACAATCCGACCTAATCCAAAACCAAGTCAACAATCATAACAGAAATTCCCAGCCGCTCAAGGACCACCAAACAATTAACATGTTTCAATAATAATCCGGTCCACTCACGGAACCAATATCAGGCAATGTAGTACAACATTATAAATGCAATGATGTAGTAAAAGTAAACTCATACCAGGCGTGGTACCCGAGCCAACCGTTAATATTCCCGTACCAGGCGTGGTACCCGAGCCAATCGAATGTCAACAATCCACAGTCAAACAGATGAACAAACAACTTGTAAACCAACAAGCAACTACACCATTCAAATCACAGACTGTAACACAGGACTCTTATACATTCTACACAATTTCCTAAACAATGTAATTCATTCAAATACTTAGATAAGAGTATGAAATTATACAACATTCATCGAAATCGTAAGCCATCACCAACCTTGAAATGATCCAAGCTCTACTCAACTCGAGATTTCTCATGTTCCGGATTCCTTCCTCGTTCTTGGTCTAAAATAACACACAAGTACATAAAATTAACACACAAGGCATGTACATTACCCGAATTACACCAAATCCCCAAACTCCAGGCCACCCATGATCATCCCACTCTTTTCCCGAGCTTTTCCACCGTTAATTCACCTACTTCTATCATTTTTACGGATAAAAATAGAGAATTTAATAACCTATGATCATAATAACATACTCTAAACAATGCCCAAGAACATTCATGCTTGGAATCCTCTTCCTTCCTCAAATTCTACCATTCTTAGGTTATTCCAACCTTTCCCCAAGTTCCCTCCTAGCAATTCTACCGCATAGAAAATGTAGTACAAAGATTGGGGAGTAGAAGCCTTACCTTAGAGAAGAAAATTGAAGGAAATAGGAGGAAAATCGCCTGAAATCGCCTAGCCCTTCTCTCAAAATGAAGTTGTGAAAACTGAATGTTTTGGGAAATGTTTCTGCATTAAAATTCCATCTGCCCGCTATAGCGGTCCCCTCTCCGCTATAGCGATCCCGCTATAGTGGACGACTTCCGTTATAGCGGTCTTAAGCAGGGTTGACCGCCATTGACCACCACTATAGCGGTAATTTCCACCGCTATAGCTGAGGACGCTATCGCACATGGTTGCGCTCGTCACGGATAAACTATCCAGAAATTTCCCAGTTTTGGCCATTTTACAACACACTTGCTTCCCCCGATAACCCAAACTAATCCCTTCACGTCAAACGCGATTTCAGGAGTTCTACTTACCCAAATTCGATCCCGAAAAGTTCTTCGGACTCCTTTATGTCTTGACTACGCAAAAAACTAGCTTAACACAAGACACCTAAACCAATCTTTATCCAAATTTCCCTAGACTCCACCTCGCTCCAAAACCAGTCGAGGCTAGCCTATCCCAGAATTTCAAACTCCCAAACCCGAAGTTTTCTAACCCTAAAACTTGGCACGATTGGACTACCCATAACGACGGACTCGATCGTTATAACAGATACCAATTTACCCATTGTTCATCCCCGAATGATCAAACCCGAAATTACAGAAATAAAAGACGAGAAGTGTAGTACCTGAATCCTCAAACAATTGAGGGTAGTTGTCCCGCATGTCCTTCTCGGTTTCCCAAGTGGCTTCTTCAACAGGACGATGCTTCCACTGAATCTTCACCATATCAATCACCCTTGTCCTCAATCTCCGGACATCCCGAGCAAGAATCAAAACTGGTTCCTCTTTATAACGAAGAACCTTATCGAAAAGTACGTCATCCCACTTGATAATGTAATCCCCATCCCCATGGTATCTCTTAAGCATGGATACATGAAATATCGGATGGACGCTCGACAAACTAGGTGGCAGTGCTAACCTGTAAGCCACTGGCCCCACAATCTCAATAACTTCAAACGGACCGATGAATCGAGGACTGAACTTGCCCTTCTTACCAAACCGCATAACCCCTTTCATTGGTGACACCTTCAACAATACATGTTCACCAACCTGAAATTCCATGTCGCGGACCTTGCAATCTGCATACTCCTTCTGCCTGCTTTGAACAGCCAACAATTTGGTCTGAATGCCCCTTACCTTTTCCTGCGCTTCTTTTACTAAGTCCACACCCAGAGGCTTTACATCGCCTTCCTCAAACCACCCAACTGGTGATTTGCAGTTCCTCTCATACAATGCCTCGAACAATGCCATATCAATACTGGAGTGGTAGCTATTGTTGTACGAGAATTTGCACAATGGTAGAAACTGGTCCCAATGACCCCCGAAGCCCATCACACATGCTCTCAGCATGTCCTCCAATACATGGATCGTCCTCTCCGACTGACCATCAGTCTGAGGATGGAAAGTTGTGCTAAAAGTGAGTTATGTACCCAACTCTTCATATAGCTTGCCCCACAACTTAGAAGTAAATTGCGTACCCTTGTCTGAGATGATGGACAGTGGAACCCCATGCAGCCTTACAATCTCCTTCACGTAGATTTTAGCCAATTGGTACGAATTGAAATCTACCTTGACCGGATTGAAATGAGCGGACTTGGTCAGCCTGTCAACAATGACCCAAATTAAGTCATACTTCCCCAATGTCTTGGGAAGACCCACCACGAAATCCATGGCTATCCTTTCCCACTTCCACTCTGGAATTGGTATTCTATGAAGTAGTCCTGCAGGTCTCTGATGTTCATACTTTACCTACTGGTAGTTCTGACATTTGGACACAAAATCAACTATGTCCTTTTTCATCCCGGGCCACCAGTAACGCTGCCTCAAGTTTCTGTACATTTCAGTCACACTCGGATGAATTGAGTATCGCGAACCATGAGTTTCTGCCAGGATTTTCTGAATAATATCATCAACCCGAGGAACACAAATCCTCTCCCTGAAATGTAGTGCTCCGCCAGAGTCTAACGTGACGTCTTTAGACTCCCCGGATATTACCTTACCTCGAAGCTTACTTAGTTTTGGATCCTGAAACTGTTTGGCCTTTATCTCTTCGATGAAGGTGGCCTTGACCTCAATGCTGGCCAATAATCCACCTTGATCTGTGATAACGCCCAAACTACACCTCTAATTAAAGAAGCGTAAGCGGTCGTAGTCAAATATAGAACCCAACAGAGGTTGGGGTCGAATCCCACAGAGAATATGGTGAAGATTAAGCCTTTAGTGAAGTATGTGACTAGTCGTCAATAGTTTCCGGAAAAAGGGGGGGTTTTGTGAAATCAAATTGTAAACAAAACAAACAATAATGTATGCGAAATAATCAGTAGGAGAATGAACTAGGGAAGTGTTTACCATGGCGTTAGTAACAATATCGATTCTAGGCTTAATCGGGTTCTTTTTATATGCGTGTCACGATGTGATTGAAGTAATGGTATCGTCTAAACGTCTCTCGACCAAATAAACAAATTTCCTTTTCTATTCTCTCGACCTCGAAAAGATGTGCTTTTT
The DNA here is from genome assembly GCA_003996215.1 of Jaltomata sinuosa. Classification (NCBI taxonomy): domain Eukaryota; kingdom Viridiplantae; phylum Streptophyta; class Magnoliopsida; order Solanales; family Solanaceae; genus Jaltomata; species Jaltomata sinuosa. The sequence goes on along the minus strand of QJPP01003392.1, from coordinate 63,997 downwards.
AGATTTCAACCTTAAACATCAAGTAGATTAATCTAGTTACAGCATTAATCATTAGACGAGAGTTAGTAGTCTCGAATCCTTGTTGTTAATCAAGTTTCCCGGTTTTAATCTCTTTACTCAAGCAAATTAAACCTAGGCATGTTCTAATGTTTGCAACCACTAGAAAACGTTAAATAATGAATGATTAACAACGTGACAATACATATATTGAACCCAACGCTACCCGGAATCTATATCGCTACTTTAGCCATGGCTCCCACAACCCTAGTTGTGGGAGTTTAGTTAATCATGCTAGAAGAAGAAGAGAAGAAAGTCGTATTCATAATAACAAGAAAAGATTCTTACAATATAATGAGGACAATCTTCAAGTATCCAAGAACAAGAAAAACAAAGATCCCAAGAACAATCAAGAACAAGATTGAGGAGAAGGAAACCGTGTGTAGCGCGTTTCCTCTCGCAAAACTCGCTCAAAACTCTCCTACAATTATTGGGTAATGTATGTAAAAACTATTGGAAAGGTGATATGTAAAATAAACCTAACATAGGGTATTTATAGGAGTCTAGGAAACCAATCCTAAAAACGCTCGGATTCCGCGTCGCGGACTGCCTAAGTGTGACGGCCAGGGTGACGGACCGTCACAGGGTTGACGGACCGTCGCCTGGACCGTCACCCTTAGGCAGTGGTGCTGCCTTGGCTGCTGCCTTGGTGTGACGGTTTGGGTGACGGACCGTCACACCCTTGACGGACCGTCACCTGAACCGTCACTCTTATCCAGAATGTTCTTTTTCGCGTATTTCCGTCCGTTTCCGTGTTTGTTTCCATTTCCTACAAATACAACATAAAAACATCAAAAACAACAACGATTGCTTGAAAACGTACGATTGTTCTTAGTAAAAAGGAGTTGAAAGTGCCGTAAATTAGCGGCACATCAACACCCTCAACTTAAAACGTTCGCTTGTCCTCAAGCAACATAACATAAAACAATAAAACGACTCAACTAAGAACACGAACTCATGTCTCTAGCAACTCATGGTCATTCCACATCTTATTCCATTAAATCAAGCTCCCTCGTAGCACACGAATGTATGAAACACTAACTTGCAAGGATCCAAATATGTCATTCCGATATGATAGAACATTCTACATTCACACGCGCAGCTATCCTACAATCAATAGACAATACAGACATCTTGGTGCCCTCACCACAAAGAAATCCCTCACACAAGATTTGGGACTAGGTAAGCGCTCACACTCACAAACGATTTCAAACAATGCACATGCGATACCATAGGCTTGCCCTTACTATTCTATTTTGGTTCTTCAGAAAGCCGCTCAGGATCACTACAGGACTTGTTTTGGCTTGTACTGAGGCTTCAGGTGCAGGTAGGATACATTTAGGGGTTAGTGACTAAGCCCTCCTTGGAACTACCGACGTCTTATTACCACATCCTTTACTTTGTCCATCCTTATTCGCCTTTTTATTTCCTTCTCTCTAGCTACAGGTGCGGCCTCTTTATTTTGAGAATTCTTTTTGTTACTTTTTCGATCTTTTTCACTTCTTTTTATTTTTCTTTTCTTAGGCACACACCCGAATTTTCATTCTATTCACAACCAATCTTCTCCATCCTCTTTTTCTTATCATTCACCTCTGTAGTAGCCACCCTCAACTTAGGCTGATTGCCTGCGTTGAGGTGCACGATGTCCATGGCAGGACCAGGGCCAAAATAGGGATTCAAAGTTAAACGGGAATGGTGACAGGTTATTGAAAGAATAAGGTCAATTATGGCTCAAACAGGGATCAAGGGATTATTTATATTTGGACGGTCTTTTAGGTTAAGTGGACTGCACACAAAAAGGGCCTGTGATCCTTTCCTAAGCAACCAAACTTCGAACTTAACAAAATAGACCGGGCAAGTTCTAGATGCATGCACAGAGTAAGAATTTATAACAATAATCTCACACGCTCTTGGCACCAAGAAACTATATCGCTACCAACTATCAAACAACCGCTCGGCTTAAGCATACTCATTCTACTCATAATCACATAATGACATGCAAGGATCCAGACAGTCAATCGTTTCAACATAAGTACAAAACCAGAAAATTTTTAAAGGGGCCTCGTTTTTAAATAAGAAAAACGCCATGATGCTTGCTATAGACACTAAAAACAACAAAAATTTAAAATAACAACCTAAACATGCCGGTTCTACTAGATAGCACACCGGAGGGAAAAGAAACACGGCAACAAAAACCCTCGGTGGTGACTCACAGGTTTCCCAACACCCTCAACTTAGACTCATGCATTGTCCCCAATGCATCCATATGAAAGCTAAAAACTGTGAGAGAAAGGAATACCTGTGACGTCGATCGGACTCAGATTCTGGAATGATGTTGGAGACCGCCAGGGTCTCCAAAACAAGAGAACTCGATGGAGTGTGGCATTCCAGCTTCCTTTTTGGGCTCCATCGCTAGTCGCGACAACTTCTTCGCTCTTTCTTTGCAGATTCTCTTGCGGTGTTTTCATTTTCTTGATCTTTCACCGCTTTCCTTTACCTGCTCATTCTTTTGCGATCGCGACTTTACTCTCATAACAGCTCGGGTTTCAACATAACCCTTCTCCTCAAGATACACATCCGCAGGGAATTCCTCAATTGCATTAATGACCGCGACCACCCTCATCTCGCTTGGTTGCTTCATCAATTTGGACACATCGAGCTTGACAACTTCATTGTTCAGCCTGAAGGTCAGTTCGTTTTTCTCCATGTCAACCAAGGCTCTTGCTGTGGCTAGCAATGGTCGTCCCAAGTTTATGGGAACTTCAAAATCCACTTCGCAATCCAAGATCACAAAGTCGGCCGGGAATATAAGCTTACCAATCTTGACCAGCACATCAGATAATATTCCCACAGGTCGCTTTACCGAACGGTCAGCCATCATTACTCTTATGGACGTGGGTTTAGGAGCTCCCAAACCCAGTTGTTTATAGACAGCTAGCGGCATCAAGTTGATGCTAGCACCCAGATCACACAAGGCTTTCCCGAAGTTGAGCTTCCCAACAGTACAGGGAACAGTGAACGCACCTGGATCTTCCTTTTTTTCGACCAACGATCTAGAGGAAATAGCGCTGCAGTGGTGGAGGTTGTCTTCCGGTTCAAAACTTACCGACCTCTTCTTTGTAATCAAGTCCTTCATGAACTTGGCATAACCGGGCATTTGTTCCAGCACTTCGACCAATGGTATGTTTATTGAAATCTGCTTCAGCATGGTCATGAAGTTCAGAAACTTACCATCGTCAGCTTTCTTCTTCAAACGCTGTGGGAAAGGAGGTGGTGGCCGAGGCATCATAGTTGGAGGCTTTTCAGCTTCCTTGCTTTTCTCCGCGGGCTTTGGAGTTTCCTCCTCTACCGCCTCTTCATCATCCGCAACATCACCTTGAGTCTGAATTACCGGATGTGATTCCGGTAATATTTTTCCGCTTCTTGTGGTGATCGCCATACAGCTAGCGTCATTCCTCGGATGAGTCGTGTCACTCGGCAAGGTACCTGTCTTCCTTTGGTTCAGAGATGCCGAGATTTGCCCCACTTGCTGCTCCAGCTGCTTGATCGCGGTGGAATATGACTCTACTACCTGACTCAATGTTGATAACTCAGTCCGCATTGCCTTCACCCCAGAGTCAGTCGATTCCACCTTTAGCAGCATCTTCGCCATCATGTTCTCTAGCTTGGAAGTCCCTGCCTCATTGCCAGCTTTGTCCCGATTACCAGGTGGTACATATAACCCGCCTCTATCGGTGTTATTCCTCCAGCTACCTTGATCGCGATCTCTGTAACCATCTTTCTCATAGTGGTTGTCTCTCTGGTAGTTCCGACCTTCGTTTCCCTGGCCATTGGCCTGGAAACCCCCCAAGTAATTCGCCTCCTCAGTCTCCATACCTTGGGAACCCACCGCTTGTACCTTCTCCATACCTCCTGAGAACAAGTGCTTGGTCAGTAGGTCCAACTGCGTTTTCAGATGCGCCATGTCTTGGTCGCGCTCCTCCTCTTTCCTACGCTGCTCTGCTGACATACCAACGGTATAGGTGCTAGCTGCAACCTCTGAATCTCGTGTGTGCCAGGCCCTGTTGGTTTTGGTGAGCTTGTCCAAAGTAGTTGTGGCCTCAACAAAGGTGAGACCCATGAATGCACCACCTGCTGCGTTGTCTAACGTCGGCTTGGTAGCCGAATTCAGTGCCCGGTAGAACGTCTGCATCAAAAAGTTATCGGTCAACTGATGGTTCGGGCATTGTGTTATCTTCTTTTTGAATCGCAACCAAGTCTCGTGCAGTGCTTCGTGCGGTTGCTGCCTGAAGTTGCTAATCTCGTCCCTCAACTGTATCATCCGAGAGGGAGGAAAGAACCTTTCTAGAAAAGCTCCTCTCAACTCTCCCCACGTTGCGATAGAGTCGGGGGTCAGCTCTGTCAACCACAATGCTGCCTCATCAGACAGAGACAACGGAAACAACCTGAGCCTGATCGCTGTCTGACTCACGCCCGGTAGTTCAAACGACTTGCATATGCCCACGAAATTCATTAGGTGCTGGTTTTGATCCTCCCCAGCGACACCTCGGAACACTCCTCTCAAGTTCAACAGCTGGATCATCGTGCTAGTGATGTTGAACTTGGCTCCGGGCGGTAGCGGTGGAACAACAATGGCGCCCGTAGCGCCAGCTCCATCTAAGTCGAGATCCTCATCATTCCGTGCAATCTCATCCTGCAGACCACCAACATTCAGATTTTGTTGGGCCTGCAGTTCTGCAGCGATCCTCGCTGCCTCTAGTTGTGCGGCCATATTCCGCCTCAATGTTCTAGCAAGCTCGGGGTCGTAAGGTAAAATTTGTTCCCCCGAACTTCGGGTACTTGACATGCACAACTGTGTACCCTGTCAAAGACAAAAACAACAAATAAAAGTAAAAGCAGGAAAGTATGACTAAGAGTCAAATAAACACATTAGACTTAATTAACAACCGTATTCCCCGGCAACGGCGCCACTTTTTGATAACGCCCAAACTACACCTCTAATTAAAGAAGCGTAAGCGGTCGTAGTCAAATATAGAACCCAACAGAGGTTGGGGTCGAATCCCACAGAGAATATGGTGAAGATTAAGCCTTTAGTGAAGTATGTGACTAGTCGTCAATAGTTTCCGGAAAAAGGGAGGGGGGGTTTGTGAAATCAAATTGTAAACAAAACAAACAATAATGTATGCGAAATAATCAGTAGGAGAATGAACTAGGGAAGTGTTTACCATGGCGTTAGTAACAATGTCGATTCTAGGCTTAATCGGGTTCTTTTTATATGCGTGTCACGATGTGATTGAAGTAATGGTATCGTCTAAACGTCTCTCGACCAAATAAACAAATTTCCTTTTCTATTCTCTCGACCTCGAAAAGATGTGCTTTTTAGGTTTCAACCTTAAACATCAAGTAGATTAATCTAGTTACAGCATTAATCATTAGACGAGAGTTAGTAGTCTCGAATCCTTGTTGTTAATCAAGTTTCCCGGTTTTAATCTCTTTACTCAAGCAAATTAAACCTAGGCATGTTCTAATGTTTGCAACCACTAGAAAACGTTAAATAATGAATGATTAACAACGTGACAATACATATATTGAACCCAACCCAACTGCTTGGAATCGCCCTGCAGCTGAAAAGTGACAAATTCAACCCTATGTTGACGTACAATACCCAACTTGTGCAACCTCTCATAGCAATCCAGGATGAATTCATAGGCATCCTCCTTGTCTGTACCCTGAAACGTCGGAGGTTTCAGCTTAAGGAACTTAGTCAGCAACTCATGTTCATTCCCTGTCATCACGGGACATAGCATTGGCCTGAAGAATTCATTTCCATCTGCAACTGCATCCATCTTAGGTGATGTAGAATCCGTTGGTTGAGCATCCAAGGCCTGATTTGCATAAGCCGCGGGTATGGCTCCAGTACTGACCAACCCACTCAGAATATTCCAAGCCTGCGAAAGGCTTCCGGTGTCATAGTAGGAAGGCTTGTACCCCCAACCGGTGCTGCCTCCGTCTGCGCCCCTTCATCCTCCACAATCACTTCTACTTCTTCCGCCACATGATCCTGAGGTGAGGGAGGGGTTGCTTCACGAACCTCGGCCGCAGCTTGAGCTCCACCCCTGGCGGGTATGGCTCTAGCTCGTCCCCTGCCCCTTCCACTACCTCTGCCATGAACTGCCGAGCTCGCTACTGAGACCGCTGGCCTTGCTCCGTTGTTCCTTGTAGTAACCATCTGCGGACAAAAGAGTGAATGAGGTTAGATACCAATTTGTATCACCAGCTACCAATTGAAATTAAGTTATAGCACGAAGGAAAGAAGGAAGAGATAGTTTTTCCTAAAGCCCCATAGCCTCTCGAAGAAAAGTACGGACGTCTCTGCACCATTTCGCAAGACTCTACTAGACCTGTTTGGTACGATGAGATCAATGAACCTAGGGCTCTGATACCATCTTTGTCACGACTCAGACCATCGTGAGTGACACCCACCCAACCTCCGGATGAGGGAACCAATAGAGTTCAACCCTTTGCCTAAACTAACAGCCTAAAACCAGCAAACAGAAAGTAAACTATCAATTAAACAATGCAAAAAGCTATAGCATTAAAATATCCTACGGAAAATCCCTCATAGGAACTGAAAGTTGTTGTACCAAATATCACTACCAATATCTAGAATAAGGAGATGCAACCCCAACAGAAAATACGGAAGTAGTTTAAGTCCGAAATAAGTGGACTGCAACTCTAAAGATAAATCCAAGGTAGCTTGATCGAGCAGTTCATCCTTGAAGTCAGAAATCGTCGGTGCTAAAGATGAGGTCGCGTCTCAGCCGCTGAAAGATTTCTTGTACTCACCAAAAGAAAAGCAAGTGCAGTATCAGTATACCACCACTGTGTACTGGTAGGATCATCAGCCAGTTCCAAATAAACAGTATATAAATAGTACAACAAACCAAGTAGATATATGAAAAACATGCAACAAGTCAACATGCCCTAGACTATAAGTCTCTACCTACTTTGATCCCGCATGAAATCCATCTTATATAGTTCTAAACCACAAAACATATACCCAAAACTATACCTTTCCGTCTAGCCCGGACCCACCCTGGGTTCCTCTCTAGACAACACCTAAGTGCCAATGAACAACCCGGCTTAATCCAAGACCAATTCAACAATCATAACAGAAATTTCTGGCCACTCAAGGACCACCAAACAATTAACATATTTCAATAACAACCCAGTCCACTCACGAAACCAATATCAGTCAATGCAGTACAACAATATAAATGCAATGATGCAGTAAAAGTAAACCCGTACCAGGCGTGGTACCCGAGCCAACCATTAGTATTCCCGTACCAGGCGTGGTACCCGAGCCAACCACTTGTTATACCCGTACCAAGCATAGTACCCGAGCCAATCAAATGTCAACAATCCACAGTCAAACAGATGAACAAACAACTTGTAAACCAACAAGCAACTACACCGTTCAAATCACAGACTGTAACACAGGATTCTTAGACATTCTACACAATTTCCTAAGCAATGTAATTCATACAAACACTTAGATAAGAGTACGAAATTATACAACATTCACCGGAATCGTAAGCCATCATCTACCTCAAAATGATCCAAGCTCTACTCAACTCAGCTTTCCCGTGTTCCGGATTCCTTCCTCATTCTTGGTCTAAAATAACACACAAGTACATAAAATTAACACACAAGGCCTGTACATTACCCGAATTACACCGAATCCCTAAAACCCAGGCCACCCATGATCATCCCACCTTTTTTCCTGGCTTTTCCACCTTTAATTCACCTACTTCTATTATTTTTACGGATAAAAATAAAGAATTTAACAACCTATGATCATAATAACATACTCTTAACAATGCCCAAGAATATTCATGCTTGGAATCTCCTTCCTTCTTCGGATTCTACCATTTCTAGGTCATTCCAACATTTCCCCAAGTTCCCTCCTAGCAATTTTACCGCATAGAAAATGTAGGACAAAGATTGGGGAGTAGAAGCCTTACCTTAGGAAAGAAAATTGAAGGAAATAGGAGAAAAATCGCCTGGAATCGCCTAGCCCTTCTCTCAAAATAAAGTTGTGAAAACTGAATGTTTTGGGGAATGTTTCTGCATTAAAATCCCATCGACCCGCTATAGCGGTCCCCTCTCCGCTATAGCAGTCCCGCTATAGCGGACGACTTTCGTTATAGCGGTCTTAAGCAGGGTTGACCGCCATTGACCACCACTATAGCGGTAATTTCCACCGCTATAGCTGAGGATGCTATCACACATGGTTGCGCTCGTCACGGATAAACTATCCAGAAATTTCCCAGTTTTGGCCATTTTACAACACACTTGCTTCCCCTGATAACCCAAACTAATCCCTTCACGTCAAACGTGATTTCAGGAGTTCTACTTACCCAAATTCGATTCCGAAAAGTCTCCCGGATTCCTTTATGTCTTGGCTACGCGGAAAACTAGCTTAACACAAGACACCTAAACCAATCCTTACCCGAATTTACCTAGACTCCACCTTGCTCCAAAACCAGCCGAGGCTAGCCTAGCTCAGAATTTCAAACTCCCAAAACTGAAGTTTTCTAACTCTAAAACTTGGCACGATTGGACTACCCGTAACGACGGACTCGATCGTTATAACAAAGCACATAATATGCGTATTTTGGGCTCGATGATACCATGGTCCAAAAGATAAATTTGTAAGATATATATAGAGCCATAGTGAACAACACGTGTCATAAACTTTAATTCGCGAAGTCGTCCGTGTAACTTTATCTTTCCTTCAAACAAATAGGTAATCAGTGAGACTCAAACTCAAAATGTCTTTTTAGTTGGATGAAAAGAGGGATGAAAAATTTTACAGCGAAAGAGAGAAACGTTGAAGCAACAATAATACCATTTTGAACAAAATTAGGGTTCATTGTTAGTGAGTCACCATCTTTGTTCTTCTTTCTTAGCTTCTTCTGCAACTCCTTGACTCCCATCTTCCTCTCCAGACGTCTGTTAATGGGAATCGCCGGTGATCTCTTACAGCCGGTGATCACTCTACCTCATAAATATAAGAATAAAATCTATAATTTTTTCTAAGTCAAGAGTCTATCGGAAATGGTCATCCTACCTCACAATAATAAAGATAAGATCTGTAGTTTTCTTTTTTGAGCTGAGGGTCTATGGAAGATGGTCACTCTACAATCTACCCCCAAAAAATAAAAACAAGATATGCTTACATCTCATCCTCCCTAGATCTACACTTACGGAATTACACTGGATATGTTATTGTTATTATTTCTTAAACAGGTCAAAAAATTTAAACAATAGCATCCTATTTGTGCAAATCTCTTCACCCAAGCCCAATATCACATCAGGCCCAAACAATAAATAACAAAATTCTTAGGGCTCCAATTAACACTTTGTCAATTTCGTAAACAATTCTCTGAAACTGAAAGTGAGAGAGAAGAGAGCAGCACAATAATGGAAGCTGGAGATGAAGCACTTGAAATGGTAGTAGACTCAAAGGAGATAAGCTCACTGACCATGTCGAAGATCGTCAACTCGATTCATCTCGTGTTCAAACGGTACCGTTTTTGTCCTTATCCCATTTCATATTTTACACGAATTTATGCAAATTTGAATTTACTCAAGTATATATTTTCTGTATCTATATACAATTTTTATGTGATTTTGATGCTGAAAATTTGTGTATTTTTAGGCTGTGGCTTCAATTTATGCATCCAAGGAAGCTGATCTTCAAGCTATGAGGATGAGGTTTGTAATTTTTTTGTTTATGAATGTTTTTGGATGGTATTACTGATTGAGGAATCGAACAGTTTTTTCCCCATATATTTAACGATAAGAATTTGTTAGTTATACTCCCTCCATTCCAAAATGGTTGTCACGTTTTGCTTTTCGAGAGTCCATTTGACTAATTTTCATAGCTAACTTAGATTAGATTAAATCGTATTTTGAAATTAAAATTTAGATATTCAAAAACTATACCGAAAGTACTATAGATTGCATTTTTTCCTCATATCAATATGATGAAAAATACATCTTAAAATGTTGGTCAAAGTTCATGTACTCTCAAAAGGAAATTGTGACAATTATTTTGTAATGGAGAGAGTAATAGTTTTGTTATGCAGCTTCTAAAAATGTAATTTTGTTCTATAAAGAGTAAAAATTGATGCTACAAAAATTACACTATGGCATCAATTATATCATCCAAGGAAGCTGATCTTCAAGCTATGAGGATGAGATTTGCTGCTTCTTTTTTCCAAACCTAATTGAGGATAAGAAAACTACAGTATGGCTATCTGGGGAGTCGAATAGTCTTTTTCTTATTTTGAATATCTTTAGTTATACAGATTCATTGTTTGAAGTATCCTTGGTGTAGTCTATAATCATGTTTAGTTATACAGATTCTTTGATGCACTTGCAAATTAAGCTGTCGCTTTACTTGTCGCATTGAAGGAAGTTGATATTCAGATTTGTCTTCTTATCCCTCTTTCTTTTTTGGCTTTTAAAGTCTTGGTAGTTGGAAAGTTGATGGATGGGTTTGACTTTTTAATACTCTCTGTCACGCTGAAGGAATGACAGGGTTTAGAATACGAAAGTCAAATCATCAAAACTTCAAAGCGAATTCAGATGTTATTTCCTCATTTCTCAAATAAGATTACATTCATAAACATTATGATAGAGTATTATAGACTTAAAAGGCCAAAAAAAGGGGATAAGAAGACAAATCTGAATATGGGTATAATTATATATATATGGTTGTTGTAAATCATAGATCTCTTTTGTTAATCTTTTTCATAATTCTTGTTTGTTTATGTGAAAGGTGTTTGTACTGGAAAATTAGGTCAATTTGTAGCTGGAAGAAAGTTGATGAGTGTTTTGATTGATTGCTAACGCGAAGTTGCATTTCTTTAGCTTTCAAATCATTACCCGAAATTTTGGTAGCATTGCTTGTAAACTCCAATTTGGTTAACCTTATCTGATTATAAAATGAGTTTGACGTCCACAAGTTTTTAGATACATGGAACTTAGTTGATGTGTGCAAGGGACTCTTAGTTTATCCAAATTAAATAATTGAATTTGTTTGGTATGCCTTCACATGGTTATTTTACGTGCACCGAAGGGAAATGAAGACGTATTCAATCATGGAAATCAAGTAACAAAATAGTGAATATGGGTTCATTGATTTCAAATACGTTACTCAAATGGAAAATGATAGAGTGGAATTGCTGCCACGATCCACTAAGATTTAGTCTATTGCCTCTCTAAACCACACTTGACACCACTGTTTACGTTCATATTAACATCGATATTACCTTTCAATATGTGTACTTAGCTCTTGAACCTCTTTCAGTGTATTTTTCCTGTTTTGATAACGTCTCTAATGCTTCTTGAGTTCTCATAATCCTTGATAAAAATAAGATGACATCGAGAAATTTGTGTCTATTACAGGGAAAAAGAGCTAGCTGCTGTTAAGATTAATGCTGCTGATATTGATATAATTGCAAACGAACTAGAGGTTGGTTTCCTCTTACATCTACACGTGTTGTTTCTGTTGGTTTATTTTAAATCTCTCATGTTTGTGTTTCGATTGTGGAATAGGTGGACAAGAAAGTTGCTGAAAGGACTTTAAAAGAGGCTGCCGACATTGTAGTGAAGGACCATCCATTTTCAATAGCTAAGGATAAGTTTCCGATGGAGAGAGAACAAGCTGAAGAAGAAGAGATTTATGAACTATCTTCAAGGGACGAGGATTACTCCAAAGGAATGAGAAGTATGATTTTCTATATTATATAATGAAATACATGTTTGTGATTTGGAAAAATATAATATTATTTCAAAAAAAAAAAATTAACGAAGTACTTGTTGCTTCTAGTGTTACATTAGTTGTGATTTTGATATGAGATTTGCCTCATCAAATATTCTAAAGAAACTCGTTCAAATTACTCACAACATGTTAATAGTTCTTGTTGTTGAATATTTCTTTTTCTTATTTTGAGACATGATTAACACATGCCTGGTTTTACTTTAATGTTTGCCCAGTTATTTTCCTAGGCATGATGAACTGTAATTTTTTTTTTTTATCAAGGATAATATTGCTGTCCAAGCTAGCTCGCACACACCAAAGAAATGATTTGTTATATATTAGAATACAAGTATATTATAGACAATTTTGAACCCTAGATCTAAAATAACTGTCCATTTTTGGTATCAAGCAGTGTTCTGGGAAGCGTGAAGCGGGAAAAAGCGACAAGGCTTCGCTTCATGCTTTAAGCGAAGCGTGATGGGATCGCGCGATGCCATACGATCTCAGGATTGCTTCGATTCCTTGACGCTATGTGGGAGAACTCAACCAAGCAATCAGTGGTTCATCAGAGGATGAAATTTTTGAGAGAAAGCAAGGAGAGTGGGAAAGCTATTCGCTGAATCTGACCTTCGTCCAAGAGTTCGGGCTTCTACGCGAGGAACGTGCTTTCTGCTTGGTACATGGGATGGGATAAGTTGGGATATCCCATTGGGACTATTTTATCCCACCTTTCATGTGGGATAGCTTAAATGGTGAGATAAAATAGTCCCAGGATTAGCTAATACCTTGTACCAAACATGGGATAAAGTTAATCTCAAATTTTATCCCAGGATTATTAAACTTATTCCACGTACCAAACGAGACCATAGTACTTTAAACCATATAATTTAATACTCTAAATGTTGAAAGGTAATGACATGAAACTTTTATCAATTGAAATGAATTTCATTGCTTCATTAAATGCAACATACTTATTGTACAAGCGTGTGGTGTCTTAAATAACAGTTATATCCAATGACCATCATGCACTTTGATTTACTGACAGTCTTTTGATGCGTTTGATCGTTAAAAAAAAACTAATATTAAAGATCTATATTTGAATTTTTTCCTTCAATGCTGTCTATTTCCTATAGGCAATTTGTTATATATTAGAATACAAGTATATATTGATAAATAGAGTTTCAAAAAAAGTATATATTGATAAACAGAAAAATCTCCTTTTTTTCTGGGTGCAGAATGGGTTGCTGATTATTATCAGAATAGGACGGGGTTAGAAGTGTTGCAAGAAAGGATTGATGAGTTTATAACTGACTATGAAGCAAAAAAGGAACAGGTACATCAGTTTCCAGATTATCTTCTTTTTTTTTGTGATGAATACATCAGTTTCCAGATTATCATGTCATTTATTGTTGTTAATTATACTTTTTTGGAGTATGTGTAGAATGCTTGGATGTTGATGAGCCTTTTCATATTTGTGATTGTATAAAATTCTCATTGTGGTAATAGCTTATTTTTCATCTTGAAATAAAATGCCGGACTTGGTACTTAAAGAGTTCTGTCCTAAATCTTTAAAGAGTTCATTTATCTTGTGGCCTTGCTGATGAAGTTGGTTCTGGTGACCACCTGATACTGATATGTCATAAAAGTTTGTTTATTTGCCGATAACTAATCATGTTCTTGCAGTCTAGTGGTTGTATATATGGTAAGCATGTACAATTCTTGTTTACCCTTTCATATTATTCTATTTTGGTACTTACAGGAAAAGAAAGAAAAAGAAGCCCTTGCTGCAAAAGATGGATGGACTGTTGTTGTACATCACAAAGGCAGGAAAAAGACTACGGATTCTGAAACTGGAATTGCAGTTGGTTCTGTTTCTCAGGCTGCAGCTATGGACAATATGGACAATATGGCCAAGAAGAAAAATAAGGATGTGGGATTAGATTTCTACCGGTTTCAGAAAAGAGAAGCAAAGAGAAATGGTTTGTTTACTGTATCTTTGCCTCTGTCAATACTTTCTGCCTCCATATGTATCCAATTGACTTTGTTTTCCTCAAATTAAATATTATCTAAAAGGTAAATTTAAATCTCAAAAGTTTGAATTTATCTATAAAATCAAATAATGAAAAGGTGTTAACATTTTCTGATGAAGGGGTTTTTAAGCTTGAAGTGAAGTGTCATAGCTAAGTTAGTCAATATTATGATACTTGAAAAGGCAGTTGTCTTTTGCTAACTTGTTAAACAATTGATTTTGCAATTTTCTGGCATTCATGGTAGATAGCCGAAATGAGCCTATGATAATCCCTGAAACAACAGTAAATTTGACCTCTTGAAAACCACCTCAAAAGGCAGGCATCAGTTTGCTTAAGTTTTAAAGAGTTCACTGCCTTTTTATGGAAAAAGAATTTATTCGAGAGAAAAAAGAGTTACATTTGGACGTGCTTGTGCTCGAAACCTTCTCTTTTCAAGATCGAGTTGTCCAATCGCTCTCTTTGTCTTACGTGTGTATATGCAGTGTGTGATCATGGTTGTGAACTTTTCCTGTGTCATGGAACTTTTAGTCCTTTTCCCTTTACGGTGAAACTGTGGCTCATCTTTCATTTGCATAAAAGTTGGTCTGATTAGGTTGCCTATGTTTGCTCTTTCTAAAACCAATGGTTTCTCTTCTGTTATTCTACTTGTAGTTTGTTTCATATTCCCATCACGGGCTCAGTAGGGATTTCCTTTTCAACTTTGATTTTATGAACATAAAGTCATATAAAGAATTTGAGTTCAATGTAAACCTGATCTGATTATGTTACATCGGCCTAGTAAGGTTAAGAGCAGAATGCAAGCTTTGTGGTAAAATTGATATGGCAGGTTGTAAGACTGGAACTTCAAAATTGAAGCATCATGTTTTGAAAACTCATACTCCGGATAACACAAATCGGCATCAGTCTGAACCAATTGATCAAGCTATATACAGTCAGAAATTGTCCATAGTCACACTTAAGCATAATTATCCTTTTAGTTTTGCAGAACATAAAGGAAATTGGGACATCCATTTGTATTTAAATCATACTGTATAAACCATATCAAGAAATACAACTAAGTCAGATATCTTGAAGATGTACGCTAGGGAAAAAATGTCTGAAAAATGAGCTTAAGCATGAATGCGCGGGACAACCTTGATGTATCTGGCCTTGAGGTTTAAGCTGATAATTTGGGATTTAGATCCTTGCTGAAATAATAGTTGCAAAGATTTGAAGTATGTTTTGAACTCTCCCAGTTTGAGTTTAATGTAAACCTGATCTGATTATGTTACATCTGCCTAGTAATGTTAAATTTTTTATTGACCCATCTAGTCATCGATATGCCATATGATTTGATAACTGTTATGTTTCTCTATGATAACTGTTATGTTTCTCTACTTGACACTCATTGATTTGAGTGCCAATAAATTCCTAGATTGAACCTCAGTATGGTTAATTTCTGTTTGTAACTTATCATTGTTGGTCTTTATTTAAAAATAACTTATCATCGTTGGCATTTGTATTATGCACAGAGATCATGGTGCTGCAGAGCAAATTTGAGCAGGATAAGAAACGGATACAGCAGTTGAGGGCTGCAAGAAAGTTTCGAGCTTACTGAACAAAGAGAAAAATTCTCCATAACAGAGTTGTAGCTACTCAAATTTTGCAGAGAACCGGTGTCAAGATTGTTCAGTTCAAGTTGTGCTTCCTTAAAAAGAATCAGTTTAGCTAACAGCAGAGGGTGATTGATAAGATTATATGATACGCCTGAGAAGAGTATAATGAACTATTGTTCTTGTATGTAGTTTTCTGATTTTGGTTGTAGTTGAGTAGATGCCATTTTTTTTCTACTGAAGCTTATGCTTTATGTTTCTAATGGTAGGAATTTCACTTATAACAGCCTGCTGAAGACTTGCATCTTTTCTATTATAGCATTCTCTGTTCTATTTATCTTTATGACACTACTTCCTAGTGAGTTTCCAGTATAATTTTCAATAGTATGATAGTGTATGGTTGGGCACTTTTATTCTCTATGATATGTTATGCTAGGTAGGTAGTTCAGCAGATACTTAAATTTGTATAAAATTGAATAAGTAGACATACACGTCTTACATGACAATTTGCGTGACATACACTCAAAATGATTTGTGTTATGCTATGTAGCACGCATATTATGCCATGTAAAATGTGTGTATCGACTTGTTCAACTTTATATAAGTTTATGCGTCTACGTGTGCACACTCAAAATATTGGAGTGCATAGATATCAACTAAGGTCAAATTTAAATATCCCTAGGGAAAATTGGATACCGTTAGAATAAGGATTTGAATTAATTATTAAAATATACTCTCTTGATTTTATATTATTTGGCTCTTGTTGATTTGATACATTTTTTAAGAAAAGTGTATTTTACTAAATTAATTTTCTTAATGATGTTTTGAAACTCTAAATTTAATCATTAATTTTATGTAGTTATTTAATAGTAAGTAAAGAATATAATAAAAAAGAGTAAATTTGGTAGTAGATTGAAATACTCCCTCCGTTCATATTTACTTGTCACATTTTGCTTTACGAAAGTTAATTTGACTAAATTTCAGAGCTAAATTGAAGTAAATTAATTTAATATTTTAAATTTAATATTTAAATGGTTGAGAACTATACTAAAAATGCTATAAGTTGCAATATTTCTCATATTAATATGATGAAAAAATATATCTTAAAATATTGGTCAAAGTTCATGCAGTTTGACCTCGAAAAGTAAAACAATGACAAGTAAAAGTGGAAGGAGGGAGTAAAATATAGTTTCATATGTAATTTTACTTCACTATGCTATTTTCTTATGACAATTTCTTAGAAAACGCTAGTCCTTTCAAGTCGAGTCTTCTATCAAATTAGCTTCTTCAATCCCGGTGAATTTTTTTTGACCCATTTTGAATGGAGTTCTGTAGTTACATTGTATAAGTTTGTATGCATCATAAAAGTGTGAAGCACCGTTTATATACTATTATACACTTTTATACGAGGTTTTTGGCCCGAGGGAGCTCTTATTAGATCATTGTCATCGGTAAAGGTTGTGTTGTGTATGATATAATCAATTTGAATATATAATAATTAATATTTTGGAAAATGATTATAACTAATAACAAGGATAAATTAGAAATTAAGTGATCATAACAATTTGCAAAAATAACTTAAGTTTCTCATTATACCCTTAACACATTTCATAATTTGGGTTTTTCGAGTAATTACCGTAATGCCCTCATGGGTGGCAGTAGTATAAACAAGTAAATCGCATGCGATTTATGAGTTTTTCATTTGCACATAACATTATCATGTGTTTTAGGTGAGGTAAAGGCAGGGGCAGAGCCAAGTAGGGTCGAGAAAGTTCATTCAAATCCTCTACGGCAGAAAATTACGCTACTTATACGTAGTTAATATTTTCTTTATGTATATGTAATAGATATTGAACCCCTTTGACTTATTCGTGGGTATAGTACTTCTTCATATTTTGAACTCTTTTAATGAAGAATTCTGATTCCACCGATGTTTAGTTGTATCAATACGTATAATTTCATGACCAAAATTTGGGGTGGGGTCATGAAGGTTGTGATGAATGATTAGAATTTCTTCTCTTTTAATGATAAGCTTTCGATTAAATTTTCCAGATTTAAAAAAATATTAGTAGAAAGTATTTTATTCGTGTAGTGAACATGGATAAATGTATAGCTTATAATATTAATTTAGCGAAATCTAATAACTTTAACTCAAATAATATGCATTTATCTCGAAAACTCCATTTAGTATGTTCACTACAAATTTAGAACACATCAACTCCAAAAAGTTAATGTCGAAAAACCATAAATTATAAGTCTGCTTATAATAGGACTTATAATAGTGGACCTACTCAAATTAATTCGACTAAATTTTGAAAATTGAGTATATAATTTTATATGAAAATTATGTCTCTAATTAAAGGGTTTGAGTGGACTAAATCATAGTCTAACAGGTAAAATTAATGGCCATGATTAAGATTATAAGTATCAAAAGTTAGCTTTTTTTAAACTCTCTACACGTCAAATAAAATCACATAAAATGAAACTGAGGCAACTAAATTGAATAAATAATTATCTTGGGGCTCATTGCATTTAATTTCCATCTGCTTTCTCACTTGAATACTTTTGAATCTTGTGATCTTAAATTAAAGATATGTCAAAGTACCAAAATGTTCTTTGATCTTGTGGTTTTAAACATGTCAGGTGAAAAGATGGAATTAAAGAGTAACTAAAATGTAAAAAAGTCATTCTTTTTAAAATGGACTAAGAAGGAAAATAAGTCAAACAAATTAAAACGGAGAGAGTATTTTTTTCTTTATTTCCACTCTTTTTGTCACGACAAGAAAACCTACCGTCATTATCTTTTAGATATTCACAGGGTAAATCACACTTTGTGCAATTGCTCGTTAGCTATACAAAAAAGGTAAATAACATTAGATAAGTCATATTGTGACAAAATTGACCCAAAATGTTAATCTCTTGTTATCATAGGTAAAGAGTTTCGAACTTGAGACCCCCATTAGAAAAGTCCGAAGCCAAATCATTTGACAACTGGGTACACAAACAGACAAAGAAAAGACGTTTGGCATGAAAATTAAGAGCACTTTAAAAGGGTCGGTGCACGACTTCCTTTTCTGGTAACCTTAAAATCCAAAAGCAGAAGCAATTTTCTGATCTGTCCTATTGGCATGGTAGGTGGAAGGATATTCTATGTTTACTTTTATACCCCTTTGCCATCACATAAATTACATTTCATAAGTATAACTTTTTTGTTTTGTTTTCAACTATATCCGAATTGCGTATTGCAAGGAGGCAACGCTCTTAACATGACTTTTTTCATATTTGGGCTCAAACCAAAGACTTCTGATTAAGGATGAAGGAAACCTCAACCATTCAACCACAACTCATATTAGCATAACTTGTAGCAAGCTTTTGGCAATAGATTTTAAATAATTCACTTTTTTTGAAATTTATAGAGTTGGAGTTGTTTTTAATTATATTTTTTGTATATAATATTTAGAAAAATGTTTATACTTAAATGTATTTAAATACAAATTTCAAAAGTGAAAAGTCTTAAAAAAAATGTCAGCTGAAGTGAAATAGAGGAAGTAAAATCATGAGTCAACCCAACCAAATAGGGGTAAATCCGTCATCCAGAATCTCACAGAAAAGGAAAATTTTCAAAAGGGAAAGAATACTATTCAAGTTAGTACAACAACACGCGTCAGCGATCTATTGACGGCGGTACTTTTCTTCACAACTTTTTAAAAAATTTACAAAATCAAGCATTTTCATTGGTACACGTGGCAATCAGGTACGAAAAACCACCAGCGGTTTTCTCAAAATCCCTTTCTTTTCCTTTCTCCTTTACATAACATACACATGACTTTCCTCATATAGGCTATTCTAATTTCAATTTCAATCAGAAGAAGATTGACTCAGAACGACGACTGCGAATCCTACCTTTTTGTCTTCTTCATCAGTATAAGTAAGTTTTTCTCTTTTTTTCCCCTCGATTTTCCATCAACAAGGCGGATCTAGGATTATAATTTTAATTTTATCGGTTAAGGACTTAGGTTCTAAACAATGAACTCATCATATTTCAATATTTTCAGCAATTCTAGTGAGTTTTGATGGATAAATCTGGATTCAGGCTAAAAGTTATGGGTTTAAATGAACTCACATCTAACTACTACTACTACTAGATTTGCTCCTATGCAATTTCCTTTTTCCCTGGAAAATCAACTGTAAATTCTCTCGTTTTCCTCATTTCCAAATGCTTATTGCTTTCTCTCCTAAATCAGTACATTTTAGAGCTTTATTCAAAAAAAGTTAATCCAGAATACAACTGGATTAAAATAAATAGATCTTTTTCCAAACAGGTGCACTCAAATTTTCTGCCAAAAAATATCGGTTTATGGCATTGTATGTGTTGATATTCATATATACTTGCACATAGTATATACAGATGCGGATCTAAGATTTTAATTTTATAGGCTCAGGACATATATTCGCTTCTATGAACATATGTGTAGGAGTATGTATGTATTTCTGATTGTGTGTATATGTATGTAGAGAGAGAAATAAGAGAGGTCGGGATCGATGGGGAGAGGAAAGATAATGATAAGGAGGATTGACAATTCGACGAGCAGGCAAGTGACCTTCTCAAAGAGGAGGAATGGATTGTTGAAGAAGGCAAAGGAGCTAGGGATCCTCTGCGACGCGGAGGTTGGTGTCATCATCTTCTCCAGTACTAGCAAACTCCATGATTATGCAAGCACCAGGTCCTAATTTTCTCCATCTCTTCTCTTTCTATCTATAGATCCTACTCTCTCTGTTTCAAAATCAATGACCTATTTTGACTTGGCACGGAGTTTAATAAAATAAAGAAGACTTTTGAATCTTGTAGTCTCGAATTAAAGATATGTCAAATGTACTAAAATGCCCTTTAATCTTGTGGTCTTAAACGTGCCATGCGGAAAGTTGAAATTAAAGAGTTGTTAAAAAGGGAAAGAGTCATTTTTTTTGAAACGGACTAAAAAGGAAAGTAGGTCAAACAAATTGAAACAGACATAATACTATTTATTTAAGTAATTTTGAAGTTTTGTTAGTGCTTAATACATCACAAGCGTTTTAAACTCATCAGAATATTTCATTTAGACACTCGAACTAAATCATACTCTAATTGAATACATACATCAATTCCAAACAGATTGTTCCAATATAATTAGACACTTTCGATTCAATTTTCTTTTAAAAATGGTGTTTGTTTTCGTTTGTCTATTAGATAGTTAAGTTAACCACATAAAATATGTCATCTCCTTTAATTATATGCATCAACCTCAAGTAGAAAATGCTTGGTGTTTTACGACTTATTGAGGCAAATACTTATGTGATTAACTTAAACTACCTAATAGACGAATGAGTGAACACAAATAAAAAAGATTCATATTAAAATTTGAACAAAAAATGTCTATTTGGAACACTTTATTAGGATTTGAGATGTTCAATTGGAATAAAATTTAGTTCGTTGTCTAAATGAAATGTCATAATAAATTTAAGCGACTAACCATGTATATATTAAGCCTTTTAATTAATTCGGCGTTTTGTGCATGTATGATTAAGATCTGACTGCTTAATCATTTTGACTATAAATTTGCATCTTCTTGTATTTTGAAGTAATTTATTTGGCACTAGTATTCAGTTTAATGTGGTGTGTTTTTCTGTTTGTTTTAGAAGTTCAACTAATTAAAATTACTAGGATGAAGATATATAACTCGAGATTTTATGATTCAATTAGGTCCATTTCAAAGAATATGCTTAATTATCGATCACTACAAAATTTTCTGTTTGCTAGCTATGCGTCGGTTTAATGTGCTGAGTATTATTTTGGATTAAGACTTAGCTGATAAATAATGTGCAAAGACGGTCTCATATATGCTCTTTTAATAATATTTTGCCTAATTAATGTTTTAGTAAATATTTGGTTTGTATTTTTGGATTTTGAATTTTATGTTTAAAATATATTGATTTTGGATTGGATATTGAATTTAGTATTAAATTTTTTTGGATAATCGAATTTTTCATACCTTATTTTCAGTCGTATCCATATCAAATATATATGTTTACTATTAATACGTCCATGTTTCAAAGTTTAAATAGATTAATACCTTATAGCCCTGCCCCTACCCATTATAGTATTAATTAAGTTCAATATGAAATTACACGGCATGGGTGGCAGGGTGACTTCAATCATGTTGACCATAGAAAGTTATACGCTTTAAGGAGCAAACTATTTGGTGAAATGAAATTATTAATTATTATGGCCTGTCTTAAAGACTCAAAAATCAAAATAAAAAATTTAAAATATCCAAATCGATTAATACAAAGTTGAACTTAAAAAATTCAATCCAATCCGAGTTTCTTTGAATTTGATTTGGATTATAATTTCTTCAATCCAAACCAAAATTTTCATATCCAATCCGAAAGCCCACCTCTCCTCCTTACCATTCTCCTCTTTTTTTTTTAAATAAAATTTTATCGTCATATGGTGTTGTGATCTTTATATCAATAAATCAGATATTATAAAGTTTTCGGGAGCATAATCTCAATCTTCTATTCCATTTTGCGCCCAATGACTGTTCGCAAAAAATAAAGCATATGCAGAAACTATACAAGTTTTGCACAAATATACAAGTCCAGCGTGATAAGCAAAAAAATATTAATTTAGCATCTTAACTGGACCATTTCTATACAAAAAAAATTCTTCCTTTGCTTATGCTAAAAGGACTCCATTTGTATGAGATCAAGTCAGTAAGGTCCGATGGCCATCGATGAAAAATGAGCATGTGCAAAAATATTCAAATCCTCGTTTGTAATATTCCATTTTGCTAAGGCATATGCGACTTGGTTGGCTTCCCTATAGCAATGTCTACTTACAAGTAATAGTACTTGATATATTTTGAACATGAGTAATGATGTTCTTCGTTTGCTGGGGAATATTGTAGTTGTACTGGATCATCTCAACCACAATCTTAGAATCACATTACAAACTTACCTTGTTATGCCCATTTTAAGAACACCATTCCAGGACCTTTAGAGCAGCCTTGACTTCGGCCATATTACTAGTATATTTTTTCTTTGTGATCTCTACAAATTCCTCTAGTTCCAGTTCTTTCATTTGCATCCCACATTCAATCTTAAGAATAAGGCTCATAACCTGTTGACAAATAACTACCCATCTGAAGCTTCATTTAGTGTTACTTTTCGCTTCGGAGACAACCCACTTCAAATAAGAAAGAATCTTATATTAAATCCTCTTTGTATAACATTTGTTATCTCTATAAATTGGGATAGATGTAGAATAGTTTAATGAAGTGGATTTTTTAACTTGATATTCCAACATTTTAAGCATACGCCTAATAAGTATATCCTCCCATAAAATTCCAGCAGGATTTTCAAAAAAGATTCAAATTTGTTTAGCAATTTTTCCACCAACAAAAGTGTTGTGCATATATTTTACATATATTTTCTCCTTTTATTTTACATATATCTCAATTATTTCTCTAAGGTTTTTCTATCACAATTTTCTATTGTTCGAGAATACTTGCTTCATTGGTTATTCCCCTTGTTCCTTTATCTTGGACGTCAAGATTTTATGCAAAGTATTCTTCATGTAAATATTTGGATTAATCTGTTCTTATATAGTGCTAAATTTAGGATGATCATCACGAATCAAGAGAATGGCTCTTCATAAGAACTTAAAGTCCCTATCCAAGTTAAACTGATACTCCATCTGTCACAATTTACATGATATAGTTTGAATTTTAAGAGTCAAATAATATAATTGACTATGAATTTGGGCATTAAGTTTTTAAATTTTTTGAATAAGATTTACATATTTGGAAACTACACAAAAAGTTCTATAAGTAACAATTTAAAATATTTAAAAAATATATGAAAAAATTATGGTCAAAGAAGACTTATTTGAATCTCGAAATTCGAGAGGTGCCACATATATTGAAATCGAGGGAGTGTTTTTTTTTATGAGCATCACTCTACCAATGTATACTGACGAAAAAAAGTTGAACATTATTGGTGCAATGTACTACAAAGTAATACAGTTGAAAATAAAATGATAAAAATGAATAAATATATATATTCAAGCTGAGACGCGAATATCTTGCTCTTTTTAAGGAGATTCAAGCTTATTGTGGTATAATCTACACCGATCCAACAACATATCTGTTGACTTGTCCCCTCCAGGATATAACAGCCCAACAACGTCGTATAACCCAAGCAATTCAAATTAATTGAAGAGTCCAAAGCTCCACCAAAAAAACACATTCCTACAACATAAAAATTACTTTCTTTTGTATAGTGAATTAGTTGAAGACTTAAAATATTTTTCTTTTGTTTCAACTATTTTTTTCACTACTCATTACAATATTCTCCCACACCTCTCATATTTTTTCTTACTTAATACAATCTTTTTCTTGTACAACACAAAGGAATAAACTCCACTATCTATGGGTGTAAAATTCTTCTATGAATTAATAAATAGAAAAATAATGTGATAATAATATTGTAGATCATGAGATGGAGGATAATTAGTGATAAATCATGACACTAATGATTACATAAGTTACACCAAGAATAATTGATCATATTCTTGTCAATTTACATCCACTAACACAAAAATATAATGCACTTTAATATTATAATTTTAATATTAAAATGCACATGCTCTAATAGTCCCCCACTCATTCTAATATTAAAATAAGAGAGTATTTCAACAATTTAGTTGAAGAGAGACTATTATGCGTAATGAATATGTGCTCTGTATTGAACCTTCACTTAGTAAAACAGTAACCTTTACTTCATAGAGTCAGTAGTGGTCTCAAACTTGAACTATAACTGCATAAGGGAAATAAGGTATCACTCTTTATACATAATAATCAAGGTGTTGGCATAAGCTTTAATAGCCAGCACATTACAACCTTGTGCTATCCCAATTTTCACAAGTGTTTTTGAGAATAAGCCCAATTCTTTTAGAAAACGGCCTACTCACACTCATATAGGTGAAATCTGTCAAGGGTGCTCCTGTAATTTCAACATCCCGCTCATATGAGATACAAATTTTCATTAATATCTACCCATGTTGAGGATGATTACTGCTTCCCACATTGTCAACATTATCAGCCAGTGATTTTGAGCTACTAAGGGTCTGAAAGGCATTGAGCTGACTCACATGGTGAGACTGAGGTATCTGCCCTTTGCTACCTCTCATAGGTGTAATCCATCCACTTTGATCTGCTATTTGATCTTGCCTTCTAGGTTGCTGAGGATTAGTGTTGGTCCTCATCATTTCGTGCTACAATCTCTTCTTGCTTCTGTAAAGTCACAGGGACCTTCCTCTTTCTACAGACTTGCTCAGAGTGGCCATATTTCTTGCAATAGTGACACAATGTAGGCTTCCAATCATAAGTAACACGTTGTTCTACTAAAATACCTTTTTCATTCTTAAAATAAACATTCTCAGGCAGTTGAGCTCCCATCTTGATTTCCACTAGCAGCCTAGCAAAATTTAGACCATTCTTCTTTTCTGTGTTCTGATCTACCATGATTGGCCTGCCTATAAGACTCCCAATCTTGCTAAGAGGACTCCAGTATTTGAAATCCAACCCAGGAAATCTAATCCAAATAGGCATTGTATTCAACTCATCCCTTGTAAATTTCATGTCTGGTGTCCAGCCTTTAACAATGAGGGGTTTATTATCGAAGTGATAGATACCACCTTCTATCACCTCGTTCTTCCCTATCACTGTATCAAATCTAACCAGTAGAACTCCATTCTTCAACATCACAATCTTATTGATACCATACTTACCCCACATTCTCTGAATATAACTATTAATCACTGCAAATGGAGCATAGCATACCACATCATTTTGCCAGTAATCAATCTCTGATTGTACATCTCCCACCTCAATTTCCACTATATTTGCCTCTCCATGCATGGTAGGCAAAACAACATACTCCAATTTGAAGTCTGCATTTGACATTTTAGTAATGTCAAACTTATCCCAAATTGAACTCTTCTGCTGTTCCTGTTCTTCTTCCACTATATCAGCCCATGACCTTCTTCCATTGTGCAATGAATTCCTTTTATTTGTGTCCCCAGAGTTACTAGTAACAGTATTCCAGATCTGATTCACCTGCTTCTGTTGCATTTTTCTTTTTTCCTGTGCAGCTGCTACTGTTCCATTAGTGTGAGGCGATTTCGATCCTGATGATTGCACTTCGATATCTAGGTCACTACTAGATTGGTCCTCCTCAGCTATTTCCTTCAGTGGTAATTGGTTACTTGAAGCACCATTATCAGTAGATTTTCCCGACTCTAGGGTTGCATTTAGGGATGTGCAAAAACCAATTTAACCGATAAATCGAACCGATAAAAATGTTATTGGTTTAGCGATATCGGGTTATTGGGTTAACGGTTTTTAAACGGTTTTGTAAATTTATTTATTGGGATATCGGTTCGGTTTTGGTTTTAAGGTTTTTGTTAATGGTTAAACCGATAACCCAATTAGATTATATTAAAATTATATTTTTATCTATAATTATGTAGTAGTGGCTTTAGATTTTAAATATATACCCAATATTTTTTTGCGTTTTATAGTTGTTGTCTTAGTGTTGTTGTTTTCTTTCTATAATCGTTTGTTTGGTGGAATTCTACCTATCAGTGTTGTTTTACTTTTTGAGAGATTATTACCGTTGCTACTGCATTCAAGTTTGCTACTTAACAAGAAAGAGAATAAGTTTTTTTAGTAATAACGTATTTGAATTTGCTTATGCTTGTAATTTATATAGTTTTTTATGCATGAAGGTAGTGTATATACGAAGATGAAAATAAGAGAAAGTAAAAAAAATTATGGAGCATTTTCTTATCGGTTAACCCGAAAATCGAACCGTTAAAGACCAAAAATTGATTAACCGAAAACCGATAATGAATATCTTATTGGTTTGGTTATCGATTTTGCATGTTTACAAACCGAAAAGCGATAAACCGAACCGATAATATACAAAACCGAACCGAACCGACCGATGCACACCCCTAGTTGCATTCTTCACTAATTTACCTAATTTTCCTTGCTCAGCTAGTTGCATTCTTCACTAATTTACCTAATTTTCCTTGCTCAGCTACCAGTATATTTGTGCTCTGTTTCTTCCCACGGCCTTTGGCTTGTACAGATCTTGTTTCCATCATTGCTTTAGCTTTCTATGACGGATTGCGAGCTCTCCTCCCCATGGTAGGCGTAGGTTAGCTAACGTGCACCCAGAGAGAAACAACCATCGCAGAAAGCGACTATAGTTCATAGACTTAATCTTCACAAATCATTACAGGATAAATGTACTCACATCACAGGGAGAATAAAATTAATATTAGTGCATTTTTAACGAGCCATCATATATATTTTTTTTATTGAACCTGGTTATATATAGGATCTCTAGTTGATGCCAAGTTGAGTTTTCTCATATATGACACTTGAAATTAATGACTTCAATCTCATCCCTCTCGATGTGCTTTAGAACCTTTATCTTGCTAAAGCTTTGGTCTAAATCTACAAGATTATCACGAGATTTAATACAATTAATATTAATGATATACTACTGATCAATATGATCTCACAATACTATATTTTTTCTTTATGATTCTGAATTTATCTTTATAATAATAGCAATTTTATACTCTACCAATAATAATGATGCTATCACAATAAATTAAAATTAGAGAAATTAATCTTCTAAAATAAAGTGATTGATATAATAAATCTCTAAATCAATTTATTTTTTCACTAGCTGAAGTAAAAGTAATAAACTCAGCATCCATGATAGGGTCATACCATTTTTTTCAACAAATAGCATCAAGTGCTCATTTGCATAAAAAAAGTCGTTGAATACAACGGAATATTTTTTTATAAAATAAGACATAAATTCTCGCACCAAGTAAATGTATATGGCTTGCTTGTATATGCCAAGTACTCCTATTGCATACAAATATTAGTTCAAGTACAATCTCACATATCTCATAATTTTGATTAGACTAGCATACTCTTTTTTTATTTATCACATTAGTTTTACACATTTTAATCAAAAGAAGTTGCAAAGCGCAAACAATCAATAAAATCGTATTTCATATTTATTTTTTATCAGAGTGTGATTGATCAAGAAAAATTCTATCACATGTTTTATGATATTTTTTCACTCTAAGAATGAAATATATCTCATCAAATATTTCATGTCAAACGGCTACTCAACATGTTCTTTTATTTCTTGATAACACTCATGTCAGAGCCAAAAAATATCAACACATATGCAAACAATAGCATAAAAATTATTTCAAGATTAATATACGTGTTTCTAATACTTTTTTTAGAGCATTCTCCAAGATGTAAAAATGATATATTTTGTGATTTTTTTTTTCATTTCATTAACCCTCACTATTTCAAGAATTAAATAAAAATTAGTATCACCTATTCATGAAAATATTATAATTTTTTTTTACCTGTCCTCCATAGCAAGTAGAAAAGCTTTTTGCTTTACCTTTCCTCCGCTTCAGTTGAGCAAGTAACTAGAAAAGTACTTTACTCATTTATCTCTTCCCTTCTATTTTTTGAAGAGATCTAGCGACGTTGAAGAAACGCGATGTTGAGATCTCCCATTTTGGAATTCACAATTTTTTGAACTGTAAAAAAATAATGACTCTCCTTAAAATTATTGGTGCAATATACCACAAATTATAGTAATACAGTTAAAAATAAAATGATCAAAAAATTGAATAAATAAATATTCAGGCTGAAGTGCAGATATCTCGCTCTTTTTAAGGAGATTCAAGCTCACTGCGGTATAATCTACACCAATCCAGCAATATATCTCTTGACTTGTCCTCTACAGGATACAACAACACAACAACGTTGTATAACCCAAGTAACTCCGAATTAATTGAAGAGTCCAAAGTTTCACCAAAAGAACACCTTCCTACAACATAAAAGTTACTCTTTTGTATAGTAAATTAGTTGAAGATTTAGAATATTTTTCTTTCTGTCAACTCTTTTTTTCACTACTCACTACAGTATTTCTCCACACTTTTTATATCTTTACTCTTACTTAATACAATCTTTCTCATGTACAACACAAAGGAGGAAACACCATTATTTATAGGTGTAATTTTTTTTCATGGATTAAATAGCAAAGTGTGGGATAGTAATATTGTAGATCATGAGGTGATGAGTAACTAGTGGTAAATCATGACACTGGTGGTTATATAAGTGACACAAAAAATAATTGATCGAATTTTTATCAATTTAAATCTACTAACAAAAAAAGATAATGCACTCTAAAATTATAATTTTAATATTAAAATGCACATGTTCCAACAAATATTAATGGCTAACTCCAAATGCCTTGAATTGTGCAAAATGATCTCATGTTGCTGAGTAACAAGTAGATTTGTATTGACAATGCTTATAAAGTAGATGTTAGAATTTTTTTAATTTCTTCATACATATACTTCTTCATATTTTTAAATCTTCTTAGTAAAAATTTAAACTCCACAACTGACTTAAACTTGAACAAAACCATTTAAAGACAATTTTAGACCATGAAAGATCAGAATGATATGTCTCCTTCCCTCGAGATAATATTCTACGAAAGAAAATTGAAAAAACTATAGATTCTCTATATATTTCATACTATCATGAAAATCTCTAACAGGGCTAAAAACTCTTAGAAAGCATAGAATTTACAGTGCACATGTTAACATAACCAAAGAACTTGGAAAATGTGGCAATTATATATTTTTTTAGTTTTTTTAATATTTTGATAAAGTCATTATGACAAGGTCAATTTACGCGCACATTAACTATTTCATGACTTATTGCCTCCTAATAACACATGTATCAGTGTCAATTTGTCTTCCAAGTTTAAATAGAAAAGAAGAAATTATCAAATGTTTATATGACTATTACTTAAAATATAAAAAATGAAAACTTGCCACAATCTAAATCTCATAGAAACTTATCCACTATCACGTTTCAAATTTCATCAATGACGAGACTTTGAATCAATTTCATATGATAAACCCAATCATATGCATGGAAAATCATTTATCAAAAATCCATACATGATAACATGAACCTGTTCAAATATATGATGAAAATAAAATACAGATAATGTTCCTTTATGTATATATGTTGTGTAGGAACTTATATTACGATGTAACATAACTGTCTATAGAGTCTCTATGATAAAAAATGAAATTAATCACATAAGGCGGGAAAGGATTTCCTTCATTACTATTTTGTCCATTGTTTCTCAATGGTGCGTTGGATGTAGGCCACGTGTACAAAATAAATATTAAAGGTTAGGATCATTTTCTTTGTTACTTCTTCAAAAAATAATACTCTTGCACTAAATAATATTGAACCCAAAGGATTTATATGTATTAGTACTCCTTCAAATTTATTTATATTTTATTGTACATTTTTTAAGTATTTTAAAAAGTAAAATATAAATAAAATATTGTGAATTATTGAATTCTGAAAATTAGTTTCATTATTCACATAAGAATGTAAGATTTAAATTCACTTTTATGGAAAAAAAATATATATACGGTATTGAATGAAAAAATTCTTGAAGGATTATTAACAAAACAACCTAGGCTTTTACGGTTGTAAATAGTTTACATTAGGTTTAAAAATATTATTTAGTGTAAGAATAAATAAGTAAATAAATAAATCTTTGAAAAAGTATCAAATAAAATGATCTTAGCCTCTAATATTTATTTTGCACATGTGACCTACATCTAATGCACCATTATTTTATAATGAACAAAATAATAATGGAGGGATCCTTTCCCACATTTTCAAAGCCCCAATTAGATCAAGGATCAGATAGACAACTGAGTTTCAGTTTAAAAAGGGGGGAAACCTCACTAGAACGATTTGAAATAAAAACACAAACGTATAACCATTTCTAATTAACATCTGCTTATAAACTTTCAACAAAAAATGCACACAAGTTTATACTCGAAGACGATTTAAACAAAATCATTCGAATAAAATAAGGTTAAACAACACTAAGAGACATACCTCCTTACCATATTTACTAACTCTCCCATTACTTAATATACCACATAAACCGCTCAGATACATCGTCTCAGGTCATGATACATCGCCTCACCCCGTGCTACATCATCTCACCTTGGATACATCCCACCCGATGTATCAAAGGTAAAACCAAAAGAATGCCGATATATCCGATT
This sequence comes from Jaltomata sinuosa, assembly GCA_003996215.1. Lineage (NCBI taxonomy): Eukaryota > Viridiplantae > Streptophyta > Magnoliopsida > Solanales > Solanaceae > Jaltomata > Jaltomata sinuosa. Next base: position 33,220 of record QJPP01003392.1, on the reverse strand, counting down.
GGTTTTGGGATGTATCCAATGGGATTTCGATGTATTCGAGTAGTTTGAGGATGTATCACGAGGTGAGGCGATGTATCCCGAGGTGAGGGATGTATCCGAGCGGGATTGAGGTGGGAAAAAGAGTAATTAACTCTCAAAGATGTGTGTTTTATGTAAGTTACCCATAAAATAAATTATTGAAATCACTTTCAACTCCTTGAACAAAAAGTATTCAAGTTATTTTTTTTACAGTTTACTGGATATATTATTCCGGACGCCAATAAAAGTTAATGCTAACAAGTATTTGTAACTTGCTTTGCTTCGAATTTTTCATTATTTACTAAACTAAAATAATTGTGAGTTAGATTTATAAATCATATTAACCCAACAAAAGTCAATTTTTCAATCTCAATTTGTTTAGGGTCAATTTTTCAATCTCAATTTGTTTAGGGTTTCTAATTATTTTTTTCTTCCAATTCCTTTTATAAAATCTCTGTAGTACAAAACATGTAACTAATGCTCTAATTAATATTTCTTCAATCCTAGAGTTTTATGTTGTTCCTTGTTTTTACACCACATTTATGATTTGTTCATGTACTCCGATGTGTTGGGAAATGGAGAATAACACACATATTCAGAGTTAATATAATGGGGCTAAAATGTGAAAATAATGATACCAAGAATTGTACGTGAATTTTTTTTTTGAATAAGAGAAAAATCACGGGTCAAGAGTAGCATAGCAATCCATTATAGTAAGAAATTTTACATTGATAGTCACAAATACAATACTCAAAGTAACCACTACACCCTCAAAAGAAAGAACTTTTAATTTTTCACCTCACTATAATAGGCTCACACTCTATTTTTCTTCATAAACTATTTTCTCACATTCTATAGTATATTTCACTCTACTCTCTAATACCTAGATATATTTATCTGAGTTTGGTCACTCAAATTGTTGTGTTTAACAAATGAGTTGCTGAGCTCTTTTTTATAGGAAAAATATTGCCCATGTTGATGTCACCAGTGACATCACTGACCACAGAAAATCAAACTTGCAAATCTCTTCTCTGACTTGCCCTTGCCAAATAAATATATGTTTGACAAAGTTGTGAGATTTGAAAGGTGCAATATGCAGCAAATGAAAACTTTCTTCCCTAAATTATGGGATATGGGTTGGACTCCACAAATCTTTCCCTTCAGTCCGATGCACCTGAAAGAGATATCTCCGTTTTTTTCAAATAGAGCTCATAACGACGAGTTCTTTACATAACTCAAACATGTCTTTGAGTATCACCTTGATCAACATACCCGCAAAATTTTCACTCGTGTAAATCTTTTTGATAGGGAATAATTCATTCTCTAACTTGTTCACGAATTCAACAGTATCTAACGCCAATGTGTTTTATCCTTGCATGGTACATGAAGTTCTTGCTCAAATCTATTATATTGCACTTTGACTGTCATAATAGACAACTGTTGGGTTCTTGTATGTTTTGATGATTGACAAAACAGTGGAACACATACATTAACCTGTTCCTACTACCTGTTCCATCATACAGAGTCCAACTTGCATTAGGATTCCTTGAAATAAAGGAGTCTCAAGTAGAAAGGACCTCAAAGTCTGCACAAAGCACAAATCAGATAAGAGTTTACATATGATAAGGAGTATACATATGGGTAGACCAAGAGAGTCCAAGAATCAAGAGAGTCCAAGAATCAAGAGAGTTCTTGTGGAATTAGAAGTCTACTTATGTAAGAACTCAAAGTCTGCACAAAGCATGAATGAGAGTTAGTGTTTAACTACAACACTCAAGAAGGGAGTCGAAGAAGTATGAGAATCCTTGTGGAGTTAAAAGTCTACTTGATTGTGAAGATCAATAATAGTTATAAATACTCAAGGACTTCCAAAACAAAATTTATGCACTCATACTGAAAGAAAAAAGGTAGAACACGAGCAAATAAGCAAGAATAATATTTGAGAGAGTTCTACCTACCTATCCAAGTGCTGCCAGTACGAAGAACCAGATTGAAGAACCTGTTCCACAGGACTATGTTTTACAGTTCTTGAGTCTAGTTTTGAGTATTGAGTTGTAATCTTCTTGTTGTCTTAGTACCAGTGTGTTATAAACTGGCTTAGGAGTTTAGTCTTCAAGTTGGGATAACTCGAAGACTTGGGAGCACAAGTCTTGGGAGATTTGTGTGGTTTTAGGAATTAGAGTTAGGTCCTAGGATTGCAAGAGTTTTGTAATCTGATTTAGTTCCTAGGGTCACAAGAGTTTTGTAATATGATTTTCAAGTCGGAGAACTTGAAGTGGGATTCAACCGTCTGGGAGATTGTTGAAAAATAGGAATTAAAGTTTATAATTCCTTAGGTTACAGAGTTTGTAATCTTTTGTTGAGAGGCTCATTGTGTTTAGTGAAGTTGGGGTTAAATCCTGTAGAGGTACATGTCGTGATTTTTTACACCTTTTGTGAGCCGGGTGTTTTTCACATAAAACCATCGTGTTCATTACTTACTGTCTTTACTGCTTTTGTTGGAACATGTCAGGCAACCCGTTTCACACATAGGTAACTCATAAGTAAAATTCACTAAAACATCAGATCGTGTAGAATAACAATTGGTATCAGAGCGGGTATCTTATTTAAAGGCTAACACCTTAAGATCAGATCCATAAAATGAATTCTGCACCACCAATTGGACATTGTGAAGGACAATCCACCACCAGCCCTCCTCTCTTCAATGGATCTCATTTCATTTGGTGGAAAGCTAGAATGGAGGGCTTCATTCAAGCTGAAGACTATGAATTATGGGACAGAATCACTGAGGGTCCAACTATTCCTGTGAAAACTGTTGAAGGAGCCTCTGTGAAGAAAGTAAGAAGCGAATTCACTCCTGGTGATATCATTGCTCTCAAGAAAAATGCTAAGGCCAAAAATATCCTAGTCTGTGGACTGGGTCTTGATGAGTACAATCGAGTGTCCAGTTGTACTACTGCCAAACAGATCTGGGATGCCTTAGTAAATGCACATGAGGAAACAAGTCAGGTAAGAAAGTTCAGGATTGCAATGCTATTCACTGAATATGAGACATTCAAAATGGAGGATGATGAGACATTGCAGAAAATGATTACTCGACTGACTACCCTTGATAAATGAACTATCATCACTAGGAAATGTGCTAACAACTGAAGAACAACTTGATAAGGTCTTAAGGATCTTACCAAAAGCAAACTGAGATGTAAAAGTTACTGCTATAAGAGAAGCAAAGGACATTACCACGATGACTCTTGATGAACTAGTGGGAAATCTGAAGACTTATGAGATAGACAACTTTAAAAAGGTTGAAAGTGGATACAAATCACTGGCCTTTAAGGCTTCTGATGGTGAGGACTCTGATTTAGATGAAGAACAAGTTGCATTCATCACCAAAAATTTTAAAAAGTTCTTCAAGAAGGAAAATGGCTACGAGAGGAAAGGAACAGGTAGCAAAACCCGGTCCAATGAGAAACCTCAACTTGGATACTTCAAGTGTGGAAAGACGGATCACATGATCAAGGAGTGTCCATTATGGGAAATTGAGTGGAAAAAGGAAAGGGCTGAAAAGGAGGCAAAAATGAACGAGAAGGCTAACTCTAAGAAAAAGGAAAAGGAAGATTATGCAATGGTAGCTGCTTGGGGTTCAGACTCTGAAGAATCTGATGATAAAGAAGTAGATGAAACTGCATTCATGGCAATTGGAGATTCAAACTTAGAAGAAGAAGAGGCAGATTTTGAGGTAAGTATTCTTGAGCTAAAAGACAAATTGCACCCTTCTCTAAAAAGAAATTTATTTCTTTGATGAATGCTCTAATTGATGATTTTCATGAACAAACCTTTGATAGGGATCAATTGTTCAATGCACTTGCAAGTCTAAAATTTGAATACATTGATTTGGAGACTTGTAAGATTGCAACTGACAAAGAAAATTGTACCCTAAAGGAACATGTCAGCCAACTTGGTTCAACCAACTTGGATCTAAAATCAAAAGTCTTAAAATTGGCACTTTCAGAAAAGAATAAAGAAACCATGAGCGAAAATCATAAGACTACTGAGTCAGAACTAAAGCAACACAAAGAGAGTCTTTTTTGTGAAAGAGAAAATGTGAGAAAACTGAATCTAGAGATGTCTAGGTTAAAAATGGATCTTGAAAGAGAAAATAGGTGGACTAACTCTTCTAGAATTGTACATCAGCTAAGATATAGGAACCAAAATGAAATGGTTGGTATAGATTTTCACAAAGAAACAATATTCACTGAAGATCTATGTTATATTTGTGGAAAATTTAGACATCCTACCACTGAGTGTCTAGTTGCAGCAAGAGTTAGGAATAGAAACATAAAAATGGTTGAAAAGAGAACTCCCAAAATTGATAAAAGGAGCAGGTGCACTAACATGTTGCCATCATGGGCAAAAATAAGTTTAATTCATCCTTTTACTCAAAGAAAAGGGCCCAAGCTAGTCTGGGTTCCTAAAACTAACCTCTGATTGTTTTGCAGGATCGAGTGAAAGTAAGCAAGCAGATATGATACATGATTAGTGCTTGCTCAAGCATATGAATGGGAAAAATTAAATTTCTTTCACTCACAGCTATGAAAGGAGGAAATATAGCCTTCGAATATGGTATGAAAGAGAGGATAAGTGACATTGGAAAGAATGAAAACCTTGTGAAATGGGGAACAATGGATGAAACATGTGGATGAACTAGGTCCATTGCAGGAGTCTAATTGGGGATGATTAAGATTACATGAGTATCCCTCAATGATTGGCTAAAGAACACTGTACAAATTGCACATTAAGTTTAATCTTATGCTCAAACTTGTACATTTAGTTGTATGTCTTTATACCATTTTCAAGTTCAAGTAACTCATGCAGTATAACATTATATTTGCCTGTCACAGAAAAATGGCTTGAAAAATAGAAACAGGATCAAGCATTGAAATATTGATCGAGGCATGTGCACCAATTTTGTTAAAATACAAAAATAATTATAAAGCATTTATACCCGTTCCTTCCAAAATGCCCAAAAGAGATTGACTCCTAAAAGAACTCTATAACCATCACTCTTTCAAAAGTAAGAGAGAATCATCTGGGGTGTGAATCAGGGGGAATCTATTTATGGGGCTGTTAATGTTGCTGAGGGAGTTAAAGAGGATGTATCTTATGAGGGGGGAATATCTGGGTGATCCCATAGTTGAACCAAATTCATCTAATGGGCTCAATTTTATTGATGCATCTATTTAGAGGGAAATATTTAAGGACCCCTCAGTAGAACCTATTTCTCCTGTTGAGCTCACTGTTGACAGAAATTTAGGATTGGTGAGCAAGGATGGACAATTGAGGGTTGGGTCTGAAATATCTGCACCTATGGAACAGGTTGATGCACTTGGTTCTTCAAGAAGGTCCAATGCTCATTTGCAGCACCTAAATGTTGCTTTGATTGCTAACGATGATAAGATTGCAGCACTTCGTGCTTCTCACCTTGAGGTCTTGAATATGCTTCATGTGCAGTATAATATTAAGAAAGATGCTCGTAGAGAGAAAAATGCATGCCTTAAAGCTGAACAAAAAAAAATAGGGAAAGGCTACATTTTTTGCTAATATATAAGGCTTATTTGACTTGCTCAAGAAAGATCTTCCTTCATCATCTCATGCTCCATCTTCACCAAAAGCCTAGACCTCCTATCCTTAAGACTCTCCCAAACCTTTCTCACTCTCATCACAAATGCTTTAATATTATTTTTAATTTTGTTAAAAATATGTGGTGCATCTTATGAATGATCAATGAAAATATTTGGCTTTAGTCTCTTGCTTCTGACTATTCCCTTGTCTTTACAAATATCTGGTTCATGAGTGTTTAATTAACTTATTCATCTTAACGTGCTCTTTGTGTCACTGTTTTATGATGCCAATAGGGGGAGTTTGTATACTATGTAATGTTTATAACCCAGTGTTCTAACCTGGTTCTTCTAACGTGTTTCTCCTAATGCTTTTCTATCTATATGGTTGAAACTTTTTTATGATGTCAAAAGGAGGAAGTGTGTATACTGTGGAAAATGACTCTGACCTGGTTCATCTAACGTGTGTCTTCTGATACTTTGTTTAGACTCTGAATTGATTGAAACAGGTTGAGCACAGTACACAAGGTACATGAGTTTGTCATCATCAAAAAGGGAGAATTTGTTGGGTTTTTGTATGTTTTGATGATTAACAAAATAGTGGAACACATACATTAACCTGTTCCTACTACCTGTTCCATCATGCAGAGTCCAACTTGCATTAGGATTCCTTGAAATAAAGGAGTCTCAAGTAGAAAGGACCTCAAAGTTTGCACAAAACACAAATCAGATAAGAGTCTACATATGATAAGGAGTATACATATGGGTAGACCAAGAGAGTCCAAGAATCAAGAGAGTTCTTGTGGAATTAGAAGTCTACTGATGTAAGAACTCAAAGTTTGCACAAAGCATGAATGAGAGTTAGTGTTTAACTACAACACTCAAGAAGAGAGTCGAAGAAGTATGAGAATCCTTGTGGAGTTAAAAGTCTACTTGATTGTGAAGATCAATGATAGTTATCAAGGACTTCCAAAACGAAATTTATGCACTCATGCTGAAAGAATAAAAGGTAGAACACGAGCAAATAAGCAAGAACAATATTTGAGAGAGTTCTACCTACCTATCCAAGTGCTGCCAGTACGAAGAACCAGATAGAAGAACCAGATTGAAGAACCTGTTCCACAGGACTATGTTTTACAGTTCTTGAGTCTAGTTTTGAGTATTGAGTTGTAATCTTCTTGTTGTCTTAGTACCAGTGTGTTATAAACTGGCTTAGAAGTTTAGTCTTCAAGTTGGGATAACTCGAAGACTTGGGAACACAAGTCTTGGGAGATTTGTGTGGTTTTAGGAATTAGAGTTAGTTCCTAGGATTGCAAGAGTTTTGTAATCTGATTTAGTTCCTAGGGTTGCAAGAGTTTTGTAATCTGATTTTCAAGTCGGAGAACTTGAAGTGGGATTCAACCGTCTGGGAGATTGTTGAAAAATAGGAATTAGAGTTTATAATTCCTTAGGTTACAGAGTTTGTAATCTTTTGTTGAGAGACTCATTGTGTTTAGTGAAGTTGGGGTTAAATCCTGTAGAGGTACATGTCGTGGTTTTTTTACACCTTTTGTGAGCCGGGTGTTTTCCACGTAAAACTACTGTGTTCATTAATTACTGTCTTTACTGCTTCTGTTGGAACACGTCAGGCAACCCGTTTCACTCATAGGTAACTCATAAGTAAAATTCACTAAAACATCAGGTCTTGTAGAATAACAACAACATACTCCATCTGTTGCGATCCAAGTTCTTGAAGGAATCACTTGATCCATATCATCTCTTTTTCAACTTCAATAGCCGCAATATACTCGGCTTCAATTATAAACATAGTGCGACACACTTCTACTGTCATAACAGTTTCTCTAAACAGGTATCCAAGTTTTTTTCTATTATAAGATGATCCTCCAAAACACAAGCATTCATATGAGTATCCACTTCACAGCTTTTCAATGCTCTTTTTCGAGATTGTCAAGAAATATTCTAACAACACCGACTGAATGAGCAATATCAGATCTGGTACATACTATTACATACATTAAACTCTCGACGATCGAGAAATATAGAACTCTAACCATGCTCTTTTTTTTCTCCCTTGTTGTATGACACATCTTCTTGCTCAACTTCATATGAACAACAAGAGGTGTGCTAACAAGCTTAGCATTATTTATGTTGAAGCGCTTTAGTACGCGTTTAATGTACTTCTTTTGTGACAAATAAAGCTTTCTTTCAACTCTGAGAGGAGTAATTCTCATGCCCAAATCTGCTTAGCATGACCCAAGTCCTTTATAGCAAGTCTTACATAACTGTTTCTTCAACTCGTTGATTCTGGAAGCATTCCTTCCCACAATCAACATATAGCAAGAGGATGATAAAATCATTGTCAGAAAATCTTTGTACAACATAATGATATGAAAAAGTCTTCTTGAAGCCATGCTCTCCCATAACAGATTCAAACTTCTTGTACCATTGTCTAGGAGTTTGCTTTAAGCCATAGAGATTCTTTTTAAGTTCGCACACATAATTTTCTTTACCTTTTACCTTGAAGCCCTCAAGTTATTCCATATAAATCTCTTCTTCTAGATCACCGTGAAGAAAAAGTCATCTTCACATCCATCTGCTCAATCTCAAAATCAAGACTAGTAGCCGAACCAAAAACTGTACGAACGGAGGACATTTTCTCAATAAGAGAAAATATTTCATCAAAGTCAAAACCCTTTCTTGGACCAAATCCCTTAACGAGCAATCTAGCTTTGTACCTGAGCTTCAAGCTATGTTTTTCAACTTAACTTTAACACCCACTTGTTCTTCAAATCTCTAATACCCTTAGGAAATTTCAACACAGCTTGAAGAACAAGAGAGAGTTCAAAGTTAAGGTTGAAGAACACAACTTGAAGCCCAGGTACAAAGCTAGATTGCTCGTTAAGGGATTTGGTCAAAGAAAGGGTATTGACTTTGACAAAATATTTTCTCCTGTTGAGAAAATGTTCTTTATTCGTACAATTTTTGGTTTGGCTGCTAATCTTGATTTTGAGATTGAGTAGATGGATGTGAAGACGACTTTTCTTCAAGTTGACCTAGAAAAAGAGATTTATATGGAATAACTTGAGGGCTTCAAGGTAAAAGGTAAAGAAAATTATGTGTGCGAACTTGAAAAGAATCTCCATGGCTTAAAGCAAACTCCTAGACACTGGTACAAGAAGTTTGAACCTATTATGGGAGAGCAAGGCTACAAAAAGGCTTCTTCATATCATTGTGTATTTATACAAAGATTTCCTAACGATGATTTTATCATCCTCTTGTTATATGTTGATTGTGGGCAGGAATGTTTCCAGGATTGACGAGTTGAAGAAACAATTGTGTAAGTCTCTTGCTATGAAAGGCTTGGGTCATGCTTAGCAGATTTTGGGCATAAGGATTACATTTTTGGAGATGAAAGAAAACTTTACTTGTCACCGGAGAAGTATATTGAATGTTTACTGGAGCGCTTCAACATGAAGAATGCTAAGCTTGTTAGCACACCTTTTGCTAATCATATGAAGTTGAGTAAGAAGATGTGTCCTACAACAAGAGAGAAGAAAGAGAGCATGACCAAAGTTTCATATTCCTTCGTTGTCGGAAGTGTAATGTATGCAATGGTATGCACCAAACCTGATATTGCTCATGCAGTCGGTGTTGTTAGCTATTTCTTGACAATCCGGGAAATAACATCGGGCTTGGAGCTGTGAAGTGGATTTTCCATTTTATCCCCATTATTTCGCTTTGAATATTTTTGTTGTTTAACAAATTAGCTGCAGAGCTCTTTTTATAGGAAAAAAATTGTCCATGTTGATGTCATCAGTGACCACAGAAAATCAAACTTGCAAATCTCTTCTCTGACTTTCCCTTGCCAAATAAATATATGTTTGACAAAGTTGTGAGATTTGGACGGTGCAATATGCAGCAAATGAAGAGTTTCTTCCCTGAATCATGAGATATGGGGCTGGAACCCACACAATGATGACACTGGATCACATACTTGCTCAGTGGTTTGTATGTCTCCTTGGACAATTGTGCAGAGTTTGACTTGTCATCTAGCCCCCTCGAGAAATGTTGAAGGCTTGGAATGAACATAGGTTCTCTGCAAAAAAAAAAGTTTTGCTAGTAGTACTTATACAACAAAATTATTCAACCATGGCCTTAAAAAATAATCACTCAACAGTATGAATTAGATTGGAATTCTCCACCATATAAGGGGAAGATTTATAAGGAGGCTTATGAACTATTCTACTGAATGTAGCTAGATTTTGCATTTGACTTCTATGATGAAAAACAAATCGAGCAACTGCTAGTTTATAACAACTTTATAATAATGCGATGATCAATATAAATGATACCTTTCAGTCAGTACATCAGACAAATCTGAGCAGTTTTATCCTATTTTGACAGCATGAAATCAGTGATTGAAAGATACAACATAGCAAAGGAAGACACTCATAAATTGGAAGATCCACGTTCCAAGGTCAAGGTAAGTTTTGCAAGCTAATTTTCAGCACCTAGTCAGAGGACAAAATGCATAATAGTTTCTTGCATACTTGCTTTCTCCCATAAACTGTACATAATTTATGAAATACCAAAAGGAACTTCCTTTCATGTTAAAATCCTTAGGGTTCTCTTCTCCTCCAAGTACTGTATCTTAATTAAAATACACTCTCTAAAGGAAGGCATGGTATGACCACAAAAATGAAACCAGAATCATTGATCTGATAGGGAAAACTACAGACAGACTGCAATTCTGAAGAATAGGACTCTGCAATTGTTAAGTTGCTTCAAGACCCCCACATACTTCCCATCTTCTAGACTATTTGACTTTCCAAAAGAACAGAGTACTAGCCATCGGACTTGCAGGGAAAGAGCACAAGACTTTACAGCCCAATATACTGTTATCAAGCTACTTTTTGACAATGTAAAAGAACCAGGACTTTACAGCACATTCTTTCATGCATCTGCAGACTGCAGTCTTCTTGTTTGTATTATGCACTAAAGCATGAATCTTACTAATCTTTACAATTAAACCTTTGCTTCTTTGAGGGACAACATTATTCTGCATACCTGCATCCAATTTATATTGGCGTTTGATAAGATCTAAGTTTAAGATAATCGAACTGTTAGTAACAAGAACAAGCAAACAAGTAGATCATGAAGTCAGGGGACAGAAAATCCTAGAATCTATAGTCAGTAAAAGTAAGGTTACCAGCAGACCACTGGCATGATAAGAGAATTATCAAGGACAACGTATTCTTGCAAAATTAATCAAATGGATTGATTCCACAAACTTGGATTCCAATTCTACGGAACTTGGATGCCAGCAGCTACACGAATATTCTAATTATACCTCTCTTAGTTGTACCTGTGATCTGGATTGATTAGATGAACTTGGATCCCAGAATCGCTGGATTATGGTTCTTACATATGAGAAAAAGAACATGCACATGCATGAAAGGATGTGTCAATCAATTCCACACCCAAAGTGAGCAGAGAATGGAGATTCTTATTAGCTGAGACCTGTTCTATCATCTCCATTCCACCCCCTCTATAATGGGGAAATGGAGGAATTATCTAAAGATGGAACCTATGATGAACAAATGAAGTCCATTAAAGGAACAGTTCCAACACAACTACCAAAGGTTTAGTTTAGCTTTGTGGCCATAGAAAGAAGATTTAGAAGAGTGAGCACATGTACAAGGACAAGAAGAATTGGGGCAAAAAAGAACATGATAGATAAGATGAAGCAAAGCAAAAATGTACTCACAGTTGACATCTACAGAGATGGTGCCAAGAATATTTTTAATAACAAGAGAGCATCCCAAACAAAAGTCTCGGGCAAATCTGTTTGGCTTAATGGCTCATCCAGGAAGAAAACTTTATACATTTACTTCTGCAACTCTTATAGGACCTGAAACAGAAACCAAAAAGCACATATGGAAAAGACTTTTGACATCTATGAACTGGTAAGTGAAAAGAGTTGGCAAGACATTCCCCTTAAAAAAGCTCTTAACTGTTTGAAAATAAGATAATTTCATCTTTAGCTTTATTGGATTTGTCATTCAAGTATACAAAATGTAGGGCACCCAGAGAGGGAGTAGAATAGTCATGCTAGCATAGGGCAGGAAGTTTGATGAACTAACACAGGTTTTGCAATTGGAACAAGGACTTCCAAGGACTCCGGAAAAATTAATGTCCTCCCACGGAAGAGATACACGCTTAAGATGCGCCAATCAAGAACCTTATGCAGTGACAGTATTTATCACTAGCATTTTGGAAGCAATGGGAATACCATTTCATGACCTACGCCCAACAAAAAAGTAGCATCTAAGAAACAACACTCATGTGTTGATAAGCCTGTTCTTTTAGACCCAACTGCTATCTTCATACTGCAAATCCTGGCAATGACTACACACAAATGCTAAGATAAAGAAGCTCAAAATGCTTTTAGAACAGGCAAGTTTTTGAACAGTTAATGGCATGTCCGAAGGATCAAACAACTGTCTAAAAACCTTAAGAGCTTTTTTAAGTCATTCTGGTGCTTAGCACTTTTCCACTAGGAATTAAAAAGTATGTGATAATATTTCGCAACAGTTATCGCAGATTATGACCATTAGGGTCACTCCATTTCCTCAACAGCGGAATAATCTTTATACTCTTAGAATTACCCTCTAATTATATCCCAGCTAATCAGCTTCGAATGTGGCCCTATTGACGTTGCAAATTGAAGCCTGTGAAAAAAGAATTATCTTCTAGAAGAGAAGATAGTAAAACCGAAGATTCTAACACTTTATACCAAGATGAAAACAAACATGGAGCTGTTACAAACTTGGCCTCTCTTCTTGCACTATCATAATGACATTCTGGGGTACCACTGGTTGAAGGTCTCTGGTTCAAACAACAGTATCCAGATCTATAGGACTATAACCAAGCTTAGCCTAGTCATGTAATCTTTCTGCTGTTTCGAGATTAATCATCTAATCCTTCTTTGCAATTGCTGCAGGGGAAACAGAAGTCAGAAGGTCTGTGGTCTTTAGATTGTGAGAAGCTACAAAGGAATAAAAATTCCCATAAAAAATAGTTCGTTCTTCTTTACAGATCAGTGTTCAATGATGCAGGTCAAAACATAGGTGAAGGAAATGTGATTAGTGGGAAAAGAATATAAATTTGGACCTTCACATTTTCAGAAATTGCATGGCCCTGATACTACTGTCAAGCTGAAGTGAGGTACCAGTCTCTTAAATAACTATATGTAGATCTCAGCATAACACATAAACTCTTCATGTGCTCAGAGGATTTTATTTATCTGGCAGAGTGCCATAATAGTTCAGTTGGAGCAAAGATCTAAAAATGGTTGGTCCGTATTTTCTGGTAACGATAGATCACAGAAGCAGCTCTTGACCCCTCTAAATCAGGTGTCGTTTAACTCAAATATGAATGCTCAGTGCTGACATGATTTAACACATAACTAAGATTTGTCCTCAGATGTTAATGCCACCATCGAGACATCTACTGCTCATGTCTATGGAACATACTTTTTGGATCAGATATCTATGGAACATACTTATAAGCTATGTTGCTCGGACTCTTCAAAATTGTCGACGGGTGTGTCTCAGATCCTTCAAGAGTAGAGCATTTTTGAAGGATCCTTTTTGGAGAGTCCGAGTAACATAGCTTGTAAGTTATAACAGTACACAAATTCAAGTTTGAAAATCTTGTTAGAACTAGGGTATAAGTTCCAACCGGAGTTCCAAGTCCCAATTTACTGTACTTCAAAAAAAGCAGAAAGGTTTACTATATTACAGGAATCTAAGTGATTCAGCTTATGCAAACACCATGAGTACAAGGATGATATTAGCTCTTCTGCAATATAAAAACAATGTGCTACGCGTTATTCTGATATGCAGGAATGCCCACATCGCCTTCGAGAAGTAAAGCAGGATGAAATGCACAGCTAGACTTAACTTGTCACAATCTAGAGCTACATCTGAAGTCAAGAGATACAATCCTGCAGATCCTTTTCCATAGTAAGTCATACCATCATTTGACTCAAAGGTCAAGTATTGTCAACTCACTGAAGGTGCAACAACTTCCAGAGATGCAAGAACAATTAGCTGAACTGCTGAAGGATATCCTAGTTCTCACGATGCACACCTAGATGCATGTCAATCGTATATGGTATACCTTATACCCAAATAAAAATGAATAGAAGCGCTAACATTCAGAGACAGGGGTTATAGGTATGTAGGAGCTAAGTGTAGAACCCTAAAGACGGGAAAAAACATTTAGGTGAAAGATTCCCTTTTTCTCAAACTCAACATCTTCATGCAGATAAATGTTGATAGGATTGCACTATCATATGCATGATAGTCATCCATCTCACTCACCTTAACACAGTCAAACCTCTATATAATGGTCATCCTCTATAATAACATTTCAATATAACGGCCAAATTTTTTCTAGAACCGATCTTTTTTTTGTTATATTATATGTTTTATATAATAGCATTTCGCTATAGCAATAAAACAACACCGTTATAGAGAGGTTTGACTGTTAATAACTAATTTTGACAACCCCTTGTATTTTCAATCAATTTCAGTCCCCAATCATCATCACCAATAAGTCTAATATATTTTCCTGTCCAGAAAAAAAAGATTCATTTTTTTTCTTTGCTGATAAAACCACAGCAAAAATAATATACACAAGTAAAAAAAAAATCTGAGAAGGTAACATATTCATGTGTATATATTAACATCAACACAAAAATTGCACCGGTAACCAAAATAGAGTGACTACATCCGATCGCCAAGAAAAAGAAAAAGGCAAGTAAAATACACCAAAACAACCTTGTTCATCTTACAAGGAACCTAACACATCTTTGATTGCCTCAGGATCATCTATGTATTCAGATTTACACCAAAAACTAAAAGGAAGAATGCAATTCATCTTAATCTTCTGTAAATTGCTACTTGTATCTCCAGAACACCTTGAGTTCCTCTCCTTCCACATTGTCCACCAAATAGTTGGAGGGACAATTTCTTTGAGCTTTGGGCTTAAAGCCCCAACGAACCTTAGAGCTTTTTTGCGTTTTTTTGCTTTTGATAACACTTTGTTTTCGTGTAGTTTGAGTGGAGTATCACTTTATTGTAGTACTGTTCTTTTACTATTTGTTGTTTTTAATACTATCTATTGTCTTTTGTACGTCCATTACATCTTTTTTTAGACTATTTTTGTCTTGAGCCGGGGGTCAATCGAAAACAGCCTCTCTACCTCATCTCTGAGGCAGAGGTACGGTCTACGTACACTCTACCCTCCCCGGACCCCACCTTGTGGGAATACACTGGGTATGTTGTTATTGTTGCTTTTGATAACACTGAATGCAACGACCTACTTATCAAAACTTCTCAATAATGTTGGGGCATCAATTAAAGTTACAAGGTGTAACACAATATAAAGGAACAAGTTCTTACTGTAATTAGAAAATAGAAGAATTATGAAAAGAATCACTCTAGTACATAGGATAAGCTTTCAGTCCAATTTTTACATATATACCTCCTTGTCACTGACACAAATAGTTTGCAATCTTAGATTCATTATATATTTGTTGTATCTAGCATAAGAATCAATGAAAACTATGCACAACATGTGCATTTATCAGAAGGTTACAGACGATACCTATACTACAACTGTAGTTAGTCATTGTAAAAGGATTTGAGCATCCAATCAAAAACATTAAGGCAATGGCTTTATAAAACAGTAACTTGAGACATTATACACCAACTTCGATGCCATAGGCTTTATATAACTTTTTTTTGAGAATCCATAGGCTTTATATAACTCAACACTGTCCTGCACATATAACCAACATCTACAATAACAACATACCCGGTGTAATCCCACAAGTGGAGTCTGAAAAGGGTGGTGTGTACGCAACCTTATCCCTACCTTGTGAAGGTAGATAGGTTGTTTTCGATAGACCCTCGGCTCAAGTAAAGCATATCAAAAATCAAGTATGTAAAGCAAATGCAGTAGCGAAGAAGCCATGCTGAAAACAACTAAGAAGAGAACAAGCAGGAACAACAAATAATACGATAATTGAAGCAAAGGAAACAATAAGTAATATTAAAACCAAAGAATAAAATAGTAGGAGAGTAATAATAACAATACTGATAGGGAAACTAGACAACGCTCGACTACCTAACCTTCTACCGTAATTCTCCGCTTTCATATCTTCCTATCTAGGGTCATGTCCTCGATAAGCTGCAGGTATACCATGTCTTGTCTAATCACCTCTCTCAAGCTTCTTCGGCTTACGTCTACCACTCCTTATGCTCACTATAGTCAACCTCTCACACCTCCTTACTGGGGACATCTGTGCATTTTCTCTTCACATGCCCGAACTATCTACTATAGTCAACCTCTCACACTGAGGAAATCTGTGCATTTTCTCTTCACATGACCTAACCATCTCAGTCTCGCATCCCTCATCTTGTCCACCTCGGAGGCCACTCTCACCTTGTCCCGAATAGCTTTGTTCTTGATCCTATCTCTCCTAGTATGCCCACACATCCATCTCAACATCCTCATTTCCGCTACTCTCATCTTATTCACATAGGGATCTAATATGAATTTAGTAGTGAGAGAATGAACTTGCCAATGTTGACTATGATACTACATTAAAGAATTTAATATCCATCCCAAAATCTTAAACTAACATATGAAATGCCCCACAACCTTTATAAACACCAATGGATGCCCTTGTATACTTTGAATTAGGACATGTATAAGCAAAACACCCATTTACCAAACCAAAAGGTTTATAATATGAGAGGCCTTTACTTAGTCATGCACTGAAACTTATAGTCATACATTCCAAGACACCAGGGGTTCTATCTTGTTGGTTATCTTGCACCGACATATGTGGTTGCAATCTTAAGTTGTATTGCGAGGTGAATGCAAGTACTTGTTGAGGAACCAATATGTCAATGGTCATACAAAAATAAACATTACAATAATAAA
Source organism: Jaltomata sinuosa (assembly GCA_003996215.1). NCBI lineage: Eukaryota > Viridiplantae > Streptophyta > Magnoliopsida > Solanales > Solanaceae > Jaltomata > Jaltomata sinuosa. The sequence continues at coordinate 16,565 of QJPP01003392.1, read as the reverse complement.
ATAAATAAAGTTCAAACAACTCTAAGTACTTCTACAAAAAACAAATAGATATTTCACTTTTGTTTGCTTTGGAAATGGCATGTTTGTTTTTTTGGTTAACGTGATGCAAATTCTAGAAAGCAACAGTAGCTCATTATTTTCTTTAAACCATTTTTGAAACACTTGTTTTTGATATGTAAAATGATCTTATCAGCCTTGTCCTGTACCGTTCATTAAAAGAGCTATGTGTCAGAAGATTAACTTATCACTAATGCTTGGGCCACCACAGAGATGGGTCTCGAAAAACCATTTGTCTCCAAAGGAATGTGGCAACTAATTGGTTGATCTTGGTTCTGCTAGTAATTCTGCATTACCATAGTCATAACATACAAAAATATCTATTGATTTCTAATTTATTGATAATCAAGTCATTGAACATATTTACTAACTTATCTTCTTGTTGCAGTTTTGGCAAAGGGAAGCTGCACTGCTGAGGCAACAACTACAGAACTTGCAAGAGAATCATCGGTAAGCCCTTTTACCCCAATTGGCATAATTTTTTAACTAAACCAATTTAAAAGTAGTTTTTCATAAAACAAGCAAAAATATTCTTAAAAGTATAATTCTCGAAGGTAATACAAATACATAACCTTTTCCCAAAGATAATACAACTTTGCTTCTGTAATGGGCATTTTTGTCACTCTTTTGGCTTCATAAAAGCCAAATAATCTCCACATATCCTACAATCGAGCGACCTACTTATCCCTTGTTCTAGTGGCCCTCCAAAATAGGCACCGATATTGGTTCACTCCTCATTTTGTTGCGAACATATCCCCAAGGACCTATCTGATTATTGAAATATATTAACATGTTTATAGCAAGAGTATGCAATCAAATTATAGTTGACACTCTTAAGTTGTCAGTTACAGATACCTAGCAAGACAACGGGATACTGGTCATTAATTCTAATTCCATCATTACAATCTTAAGTTACGGCTCGTTCCAGATAATTAGGGAGTCAAATGGAGATGTACAGACGAATATTTACAAAATTCCACATCAAAATTCATGCAACAGAATATGTGCAGCATTTGTCTTGTCCACTTGAGACATGTATGCATAAATATTTGCTTCAATGCATTTCTCCACTGGTGCCAGAACAGATACAAATTATTCATAAGGAACCCCCCTATGACCTTTAGGGGAGAATTTTTTTTACGCCCTGGGGGGATAATAATACAGAATCCTTTTGAAGCTAAATATGATGAAAACCTCACCTACTTGAAAATTTATGCAGAACTCAGTTGCCAGTGAAAATGTCACATGGAATCTACATTCATCTACCAGTATAGTTGTGTTGGAATCAATAGAATACCTGCTAACAACATGAGGAAATCTTTACTGTTTCCTTAAAGTACCCAACATGGGACAAAACCCTTTTTCCTTTACTTGAATATAGCAAATGAAGTTCTGAACTGCAAGGTATATATATATTTTTTTTTTTGATGACTGTGGTATCCGGGCCAGCTTTCGCGCACCTCAACTAAATCCATGCGAGGGTACCAGGTAACTCTGTCCACCAAGGCTAGAACAGATGAGAAGAATCACCTAGTGTTTTTTGTCTCCACTGGGAATTGAACCTGAGACCTTAGACCTCTGGTTCTTTAACCCACTTCATTGACCACTAGGCCACACCCTTGGGTGCCTGAACTGTATGGTATATACCCTAGTTTAGTTCTACTTCTTCCGGCAAGGATTTCTTTCCTCCGTACTGCACTCTGTCATGCTCAAGCAATTAAAGATATCTTATTTCCTAGCACAAAGAGAAGAAAAACAACAGCACAAGCTAAACTTGTGCCAACAAAGGAGTAAGGACACTTCTAAGGTTCTATTAGTGGTAGGGGTTCAATGGGTAGGGATGCCCCTCCATTATCTTCATGGATGTTGACTCCAAGGTGAACTTAAGAAGCAAGAATAATCAAAGAAATTAGGAGTTAATTTTACTTTTCCAGCAGAACACTGAAGCTACCAGACTAGATAACTTGAAGCATTTGAGTACTGAGATAAGAAGCTCAAAAACCCAAATCTCAAGACTCCCTAAAAATATCAAACCTATAGGTGCTAACAGAAAGGACATCTAAGATCCCACCAGGCAGTTGGTGTGAGAAAATTGAAGTACGATCTGGAAAATAACTTTTTTCTAACTTTAAGCTTACCAATTTATGGGGGTGAAATATGTTTCTCCAACATGGGACGCTATATCTTAACATTCTAACATGCTCCTTTAAACACAAGGTGGAACACCAACTTAAGTCACTTCAGATTATTTTGTTTTTGCGTGAACAATGAATAGATTCCAGAATGGTGAAGCTATGATAATTCTGCCAGAGATCAATGGCATGGCAACTGAGGCTTAAATTGGCTGTTGAACAGTAACCAAAGTGGTGACAGAAGAGAACAACAACCGGAATATTGGAAGGAAAGATGGCTGAAAATTTTCTGGTAGCATGCATGCCCAAAATAGTGGCAGGAAAGAGATGTGATGCCACCAGTGTTATCCCGATAACGATGATGAGAAAAGTTAAAAATAGTAAAAGAAAAAACTTTGGCAGGGTGGATGCTGTAAGAGTTAGACAGCTCTACGAGAAAGTGACTTTGCTCTCTACTATGATCATGGAGACTGTCATAACAAGCGATTATATGAGAGATATTCTAAAAGGAAGTTGATATATTTAGAAGAAGATACACATACTTATGGTGCAATATAACTAACACTAACATTATACCAAATGTTGCATAACAATAAAAAGAGGATGAGGCATTCCCGTAGAAATATACTTCTTGAAATACATTCACCATCCTCAGTCAGATCAAGGCAAACTCAAATAACTAGCCTCTATATTCCTTCGACAAGAACTTTATTAAGCAACAATTCACAATGAATATGGAATCTTTATATTATTAAAATGTTAGCATAGACTTAAAGGGAAAAACATCTTATGCTAAATATGCTACGTTACAAGGTAATCCTTTATAACAAGTATACTCTATAATAAATCAGATGCAAATCTGGGAGGACTAAACATGATGTGCCTCACCAGTATAAGCTTAAAAAACTACTCAAAATTGGAGACTGTAATCTAATCATTGATAAGCTAATATCATATGGTATTGTGGATTTCTTGGGAGCTCAAACCGTCAAGCTCATCATACCAAAACACCACGAATCGTGTAGCTATAGCTTTATTCCTTTCTTTTTTATAAGTCATTATAGTTACTTTTAGAAGCGAAATGCAGCATGCTCGCAGTCGTAGTCATTTTAATCATGGATTTATGTTGAAGGCCTAGATTGGCTTGAAAGATCGTTTGTCCTGCAGAAAAATGATGGGTGAAGAGCTATCTGGACTGAATGTCAAGGATTTACAGAACTTGGAAAAGCAACTTGAAATGAGTCTTCGTGGTGTCCGTATGAAAAAGGTATGAACTTTCACCTCCAAAAGTGCTGTACATTATTTGTCTAAATAGCATTGACAACCTCTGATTTTGTAGGATCAAATTCTGATTGACGAGGTACAAAAACTAAACCGAAAGGTCAACCACATAACTGAAGCCACTTCTTGTCATTTATCCTAAAAAAAAAAAATCCAAGAAGCTAAACTTCATCTTTCTTTGCAGGGAAATTTCAGCCACCAAGAAAACACACAACTTCATAAGAAGCTAGACCTAGTTCGTCAAGAAAACACGGAATTGTATAAGAAGGTATCAATGTATATCACTAGAAAAGATTTCTCTTATACTAGTAGATAATAATTTCCTTTTAAAGATCCAGACAAACTTTTGTCATTCTGCTGCAATTTCTTTCCTTCATTTTCTGTGGAAAATCAGGTTTATGGAACTAGAGATTCAAATGCAGTGAGCAGAAATGCCATGAGTTCAAACAGTTTAAGCATCAATGAGGACCCTCATGCACCTATTCATCTCCAGCTAAGCCAGCCACAGCTACAACACTATGAAACACCAGGAAATACAAAATTGGGGTAATTTTTACGTTCATACAATTTGAAAGCAACAAAGAAACTCCCACTAAGATCCTTGACTCTTATCTTACTGGAATACTGCAGGCTATCACTGCATTAATGGAGAAGATGCAGACTATGCCATTAAGCTCTCTTCTCGATCAAGTGCTCCACGCTCATGAATATATGTTTAAATTAGTAAAGACTAGACTAGAACCCGTTGATTTCAGGGGAAAATGGTCAATTGACCTGGTCATTGCTCGAATGTTTGCCTGTATCGAGTATCTACAGAACAACCACCCAATCAAGATAACTATGAATAAAGAAAATATTAGCACATCTAATGTTCTTTAACTGTCTTGATAGTTCATGCTTGTGATGCATATGCCTATAAGTTAGGAATGCACTAAATCTGACAGCTTAAAACTATATATAAATAGCATGCAGAAAACTTATCCACAAAACAGTATCATCTCAAATAAATCCTATGAGAAAAGCACCAGAAGCAAACAGAATAAGATTAAGAAACTGATTAAGGAGAGCACTAAGATATACCTAAAAGCTGCATCAATATGCATTGCAAAAGCCTCAGCAAGAAGATACTAAATTCATATTCACATCCATGCAGACTTTCAACCTCCATCTGGAAGAGGTAAATGTAACATTAATATTGGTAAAGTCCTACCCAGCAATGGTGAAAAACATCAGCTAAAGAAATCTTATTGTGGTAGGTCATTTAAAAAGAAGATAGAGGATGAACAATGAACAACATGAAGATTAAATCATATGGAAATATGCACGGCGAGAATTGGATCAGTTAAGTACACGAAATATGCCCCACAAAAGTGATCGCCACATTCTTAGCTAGTTAAAAGAATGCTTAAGAGTCGTTAAAATGAAGTCATTTCTGGAATCCAAAGATCCGAGTGCTAAAGACTATCTGACTGGCATGCACAATAATGCCATTTCGATGTACTACAAAAGCCAAAGATACCATAGAAATTCCAGCTTGCTATCACAACTTTAAGTTTTGGTTCATATGCCGTCTCTATTGAGCCAATCCGCCAGTCAAGTGAAATTGCATATCATCCTAGAGTTAAACAATATGGCAAAAACTATTCTTACCCTCGCCACTTTTCTAGAAAGCTAGAGTAGACCCTCCCTTTTCTAATAATTGTTAGGGGCAAGGAGAAGTAACAAAAGTGATGGATGGAAAGCAGCATGGATAGAGAAGCACATTTTTTTTTTTCATTTTTATTGTTTCATCCCATAACCCTGCTCCCCAGACCCCACTTTGTGGGAATACATCGGGTATGTTGTTGTCATCCCATAACCTTGCAAAGTAATGAGTGGTCCAAATGGCATCCCCTAAGATGCATGACTTCATCACGTGACAAATTAACTGAAAGTTAATATGAAAATTGACACACTGCATTTACATCCATATCTCATGAAAAATCGAGAAATGTTTCAAGGTACTAAGACAATATAAGAAACTAATGAAACAATTACTCCACTATTTAGCGACTTGAATATATGTTTCTGCCTCAGCCTCAAACAATAACATATTTTTTTTCTTTTATCAAGAATCCAAGTTTTCGATGAAGATTAAAAATATGTGAAAACAAAAACAACTATATATGTCAATCATTTTTAACAGGATAAATATATTCTTAAACTATGTCAAAACAAGTTATATGCTCACAGAATTTTGAAGTTCAAGGTGTTAGAATGTCAAGTAAAGAAATTAATCAAAGTTTTAAAAGGTTTTTTTTTACAAGGGAAGTTTTAAAAGGTTATAACTATCAAAAAGTATTGTATGATGCAATTAAAGTTATTACATAGTCGAAATATGACAATGCATAAAAAAGAATTGACACCGTGAACTAATAACTATGCACACACCTTTACACAAGAGCCCACATCTATCAAAAGCTTTCAGGAAGGAAGTATAGCAAAGACAAAGGTTAGGCGTTTCTTGTTGTCCTAGTACATGTTGTTTTTGCTTGCTTATAAGGTAAAATGCATTTAGTTTAATGATATGGGAGCACCATTTTCTAAGAGAAATCATAAATAGGTAATATTAAAAGGATCACTAAGATTTTGCAATCTTATGTGATCCTATAACATCTACTTAGACTACAATAATGGTACATAACCCTCTCTGTTTTACCTACCAATATGAATCAATTTCCCAAATTTAGGCAAGAGGATCATATGATTGTGTGGTCAGAATCACAATTTTAACAACATACGATAAACTAGAACTTTAAAAATGGATTAGAATAGGAGGAACACAAATTGAATGAAAAGACAAACTAAACCCACTTTTTTAAGATCTTTCCCTTCTCTTCAGAATCAAACATCAAATACAACAATTTGATAGATGACTCATTCGGATAGATGACGTATAAGAAGTGCCAAGAAATGATTGATTCGAGGTGGTTTTGTCACAGTAGTCTGTATGGAATTCTATCTAAGAAATGACAAATAGGTCCATCAATTTAATGAAAACACAAATTTGGGCATTAAATTAGTTGTTGAGAAGCAAAATTTACCATAGTCTTAACTTTAGATTTTTTTGTGGGGAGCACAAAAGTGCTTAAACAAATGAATTAACTAAATAAACATAAAATCTTACTTGCAATGAAGAAGCCTAATATTTCTTTATTTATTTTTATAATGGTGGTTTGTGGACCAACTCGGGCTATCTCAACTAATCCATTAGACGTCTGCTATCTCCCACCAACATAGATATACTTTGTTCACTAGACTTTAGCACAAAGAATTCACCTAGTGTCATCTTTGCTGGATGTGAACATTAGTTCTCAATTTTGTCACTCCAACTCTTCAAGGGCAAGACCGCTCCCCAGCTTGGACGCTAGAGAGGCCTTATTCCATTTCAGGGCAAGAATAAAGGAAGACCAAAGATTTGGTGTTATCATATAATAATGGGACGTCTATTGGTTTATAAGCCCCCAACATTACTAACTTAAAGGGGGGAAAACCTGCAATATGTCAGTGACTCCTAGGCAAGGATACCTTTGGCGTCAAATTGTTTACTAGATGCGAGTTGGTATTCTGGTTCATCTTCTACGACCAGACCATTGTTGTGCAGCAGTCCATGTTGTTTTAATAAGTGAAGCCACGGAGGTTAGACGATGTCGTACCATAGGTAGATTGGATTTATACGTCGTGAGCTCTGAAAGATATATAAATCTAACTCTATCTATACTTGCTTTTACATGAGTATACATAATTCTATATGATTCTTATTTCAAACAATGTTCAAAGGAAGGAAAAAACAGTGTTATCAAAGGCGTGCTTAATCCCTGAAGAGAGGCTCAAAACGTGTTGAGCGCTTAGCTCGCTTTATGTGCACTTCACTGTCGTCATCAAGTTTCTAAGGCATACTTTTCCTTGCCAATGAGTCTCTTCTGAAGAGGCGACACTAAACAATTGATATTTCACTTTATTGTAATTGTTTTTCAATTTCTTTATTCATATATTTGTCATTCATGCTTATAAATTATTAGTCTTGGACTAAACATAAGTATTTATATTTTCTCCCTTTGCGCCTTTTTCATTGAAGCCCAATATTTTATTTGCGTTTTGCGCTTTAAGCCCCAACCAACTTTAGAGCTTTTTTGCGCTTTTCGCTTTTGATAACACTGCGAAAAAACTTGGGCATAACCCACTCCCACTACCTAGAATAAAGCAGAAGATACAAAAAAAGAAGATGAAGAGAGTAGGACGCGATATTATTTATGTGTTCCTAATAGAAGCACAACCATACAGAGCACTAAGATTATACCACCACACAGGCAAAAAGTATGCCTATCTCCTAATCTAACTTACACCCTGTTGTACAATAACCATTTTATATATCAATACATTAATGTTCTTCGAACTGCAATGATGAATCAATAGGACTTAGGAGTAAACAAAACAGAAAAGGAAACAAACAAACCAAAAAGTTTACATGTGCTAACAGATACACAGACACCATAAATTCAACGGAAAACACCAGTACCACTGCTGTACTTAAAGCAAAAATATTAAACCGTACTACAAAAGCAAATACAAGAAAGACTATTTTAGTGTTCCTCATGGAAGGCAAGTTCAATAACTAGGTGAGCAAAGGTGGATTGAACATAGACAGAGGCGGATTCAAGATTTGAACTTTGTGGATTAGAGTTCCAAATTCTACCAAAGTTCTTTTTTCTTTATGATAACCGTGGTGTCTAGGAAAACTTGCGTGCACCTCGATTAATTCCACCGGATACCTGTCACCTCCCACCAGCAACAAGTACCAGGTAACTTTGTCAACCGATACTTGCCACCTCCCACCAGCAACAGGTTACTTTGTCCATCAAAGCTAGGACAGATGAGAAGAAATCACCTAGTATTTTTGTCACTTCTGGGATTTGAACCTGAGACCTCTCAACTCCACTTCATTAACCACTAAGCCACACCCTTACCCTTGAGTGCTTATTCTATCAAAATTCATTTGATTTAGTGGGTTCAAAATCAATTATTTATACTTAATTTAGTGAATTTATTTGTCAGATATACAACGTCAGAACCAAAGCTACCGGGTTCCTATAACTCTACCTCCGCCCCTGGTGAGTACACTTACTCACTACCCCAGATTTGAACTAGATACACATTCATACACGTTAGCCGGTGTACTCATTGATTTTAAATACTGAATGTTCGAGTAAGCTAGAGTTTACCAGCCAAACTCAACAAAACTAACTAATGCGTGCTACAAAAACAAATTATTAGCTTGACTACTCTATACAACGAAAGAAACCGCAAAACGGACCTGAAAAACGATGGCTTCTCCATATTGCTAGGACCGTGATTGCACATGATTATACTAAGATCTGCAAGAAGTTCCAAAAAGAAGCAAAACAGGAAAAAACAATTAAAATCAACAGCGGTACCAAATCACATTAGTATCAAAAGAATGTAAAAGCATAAAAATGGTGAATTTCGCGTTTGGCTTACGAGAATAACAAAAAAGAGTGAGAATTCCCGGGAAAAAAGGCTAAATTGAATCACGCAATTAACATGCAAAAAAGAAAGGGCAGTCTGGTACACTAAAACTCCCGCTATGTGCGTATCTGAGAAAGCACGGAACTACAAAGGTTTATTCTAGACAACCTTACCTTGTATTTTTGCGAGAGACTGTTTTCACAGCTTGAACCTGTGAACTACTAGTCACATGGAAGTAACTTTTTATCAGTTACGTCAAGGCTCCCTTCCTTAACATGCATTATTGCGATTTCATATTGTGATCGATCAAATGAAAAGGAAAAAAAATATCAAGGGAAATTGCAATCGCATACTAAATCAAACAATTCGAGTAAAGGATGTACGAAATTTCGAAGAAGAGAAAACAATTTCGATTGCATTTGCTTCAGAAAGGGAAACAGGAAGAGTTTGGTACCTAACTGTAAAAGAGGTTTTGATAGAGACGACGGGGAGTGAGACGTTAATAAGGACCAGTTTGGCCATTAAATTTTTTCACTTTTTCCCGAATTTCTTTTTTACTTATTTGAAAACTTTAAATACAACTTGGAATTATATTTGTAAATAGAAACTTATACGTAGATTTACTATATTAAGAAAATATTTACTATTTATAACAATAATATTTTTTTTTCACTGGACAATTGTAATACATTTATAATACAGTTTTAATATATATTGCAGATAACAATTTATAAAACACATATAATACAAGTTTTATTCACGGATCATACATTTATCACATATTTTAATACACTTATAATATATTGTGTCAATTTCTTACCAAACAAACATAATACATTTTAAAACACTTATAATACATCTATATTACATGTTTAATTTAATTTTAATACATAGTGCAGATTTATCATAGTATTGCTATGTATTGCTATAGACAATAATAAAAAAATGTATCGCTAAAAATAATAATTATTTATTAAAAAATACTCACTCAAGTAATTTTTCCTTTGTAAAACAACCATAATTCTATTTTCACCTTTTACTTTTAAAAAAAATCAAAAAAATCTTAAACTTTTTATTTTCATAAAATAACTTCATTTAAATTATATTTCATGTTTTTTTTAAAAAAAAATATATTTAAATTTTAAATATTTATTATAAAAAATATGGTCAAACACAACTCAAACTCCAACTTTAAAATTTTATATAAAGTGATTTTTTTAATCTTTATAGTGAACGCCTACTAAATATCTTCAGTGGAGAAAGGGATTATTATATGTAGGAAAGAAGTTGGACAAATTTAGAGGTAAAACATGGGACACGTGATCTTTCCGTAAAATTAGATATTTTATATTTATATTTTTAAAAATTGATATAATATTATATGTTAGCTACTAGAAGGCTAATGGTGTACTTGATTAAATGTTGAGTTATTTACTTAGATGACTAAGGATAAGACGAAAGGAGATTGCTCGAATGGTAAGCACCCTCTACCTCCAATTCGGTTGTAGGTTGAGTCACCAAAATATCAAAAAAAAAAAGATAAGAACTTCTAGGGAGGAATAAAAAAAAAACTAAAGATCAATTAATATAATCTCAACGATCTTATCACAGTCCACTCTATATTCTCTTGCTAATCTTACCGATAATCCTCAAAATGTAATAAAAAAAATTAATTTTACCAAACTTTTTGTACAACACATGTCAAACCGACCCCCTTCTAATCCCGAGAGTGTGATGGAGTTAGGGGTGGGATTCCTATGGCTTGCTGTGGGGGCAGGGTCATGCTCTAAAAGGGGGTCGGTTTACTAGAGAGATATTAAATATTTGTATTTTAATTTAAAATATTAAGCTGATTTAATTTAATTTAATTTAATTTAGAAGATTAGTCAAATTGATTTACAATAATCGAAAGATGTCATACAATTAATTAGGGCATGGAACACTACAAGAAAAGGAAAAATATACAAAACAAGATAATAAAAAAAAAGGAAGAACCAATACTATATATATACTTCTAAAATATGGAAATATTAGTAATTGAATGATCTAGTCCATACATCAAACTAAACTTCAAAGAACATTAAAAAAAATTATAAGAATTATATTGTATGGAGATTAAGTTGACCCTAACCTTATTGTGAGAAATATTTACACAAGTTAAGGTTACTTAAGAATCTACAATGACATAAGTTAGGGGTAATCTTTCTAAGAAAATATTTCTGTACGTACAAACATACTTTTAAGAGCACGATAAATTAACAATAACAATAGCGAAGATCTTCAATGATGTTGGCGCGCATGAGTCTGATCGATCAGCTCAAAATGGGACATGTAAAGTCTAAGACGAGCACAACCATTATAATGAAATCAACGCAAAGGACATCCTTCAGCAACTATATATATATATACTGGCGCGAATGAGTCTGACCAAATCCAAGACAAGCACAACCATTATAGTAAAATCAACGCCAAAGAACATCCTTCAACAGCTATATATACTGGTGCACATGAGTCTGACGAAATCCAAGACAAGCACGACTGTTATAGTAAAATCAATGCAAAGGACATATATCCTTCAACAGCTATATATACATATCGTCTGACCAGCTCAAAAGGCATGACCAAATCAAGACGAGCACAACCATTATAGTAAAATCAACGCAAAGAACATCCTTCAACAACTATATATACCTGCACACGCATGAGCTTGATCAACTCTCAAAAAGCATGATCAAGTCCAAAACGAGCGCGACCGTTATAGTAAAATCAACGCAAAGAACATCCTTCAACAACTATATATACCGGCACACGCATGAGCTTGATCAACACTCAAAAAGCATGATCAAGTCCAAAACGAGCACGACCGTTATAGTGAAATCAACGCAAAGGACATCCTTCAACAGCTATGCCCTTAGCAGTAGGACAAGAAGCCAAATCACAATATTCTCCCCCAGTACCCCACCATTCAAATTTAACCCCACCAAGGACAAAATATATAAACACACCCATAAATGCCAAGCCAGCATCCAATGCAGCTGACAAAACATAATTATACTTCTGCCACCACTTCTTTTGGTACTTGAAAATGAAGAAATTGAACAATAAACCAAAGAAAATCCAGCTATTGAAGTTCAATGGTGTTGCTGGAGGCATAGCACCTGTTGCACCTAGAAGTACTGGGATATTAATCAATTTAATCCAACTTTGTTTTGGGAATGCTTTGTGTAGCAACCATATTATTATTGGTGCAATTAAACCACCAAGAAAGAACCAATTTTGTGCAGCATAATTTCCAAGTGAACCAAACATTCTTTTAGGTCCTACTAAACCCCAAATAACTGATGCATCGAAGAAGACGCGATTTCCCGGACATGTCCATGGGCTATTTACTGGTAGCAATTGGTCTTGACATATGTTACCAATGTTTGTAAGTAGCCACCATGCCACACTCATGTTTATTGTACCAGCAATGAGGGTTCCAAGTAGCTGGTAATTTCAACAACAATACAATTTTCAGTTTATTAAGTCATATTTAATGTCCAATTTTGAACATCATGTGGTACTACAAAACAAATTAGAAATTAGCAATGAAATTTATCGCTAAATAGTGTGATAGTTAATAGGATTAGCGACAAATTTTGTTGTTTAATGACATAAGGTGTTCTTCATTAATTCATGTTTTCTTATTGTGAGCAGCAACAATAGAAAGTTTTATGATTCATATTGTAGAATGCAACAACAATTAGTTTGCGGACAAAGTTATATGTATATGCAGGGATTATATATTATGCTTGAAATATAACACAAAGATTAATAATACAACAACAACATGCCCAGTGTAATTCCATATGAAGGGACTGGGAAGGTTAAAATGTAGGCAAACCTTAATCCTACCTCGTGAAGGGTGGAGAGATTGTTTCCAAAAGACCCTCGGCTTGAGTACTAACGTACATCAAAGCAGTTAAAAAGAAAAATACCAAAATAAAGAGGGCATAACAAATAGTAATAGGGAAAACATAGCATTCAAAAAATAAGGAGTAAAAACAATAACCAAGTAAGGCAAAGAAAATAACGAGTAATAAAAATCGAAAGACAGGCAACTACGAGAAAAATGCAATATAAATTAGTACCTGAACAATGAACATTGATCTTGGAGGAATCTTCATATAATGGCCAAGTTTAAAATCAGCTAGAAAGGAAACTGCCTGTGACATACTTATATACCCAAATGTTTTAAAGCAAACATTGGCTATTGGTTTCCCTGGAATTATTAGACCAATAATATATTCTGTGATCACATTTAGTCCTGGTGTCTGTCATCACAAGCAAAAAAAACGTTTAGTCAAACATATTCAAATGCACCCAAAAACAATTTCACATTTTTGAAAAATATTTTCTCTAGAAAACAAATTCCTTAAAAATGAGGAAAAGGACTTTTCTAGTAAACGTAGAGCCAAAAAACAAGTTCTATATAAGTGGTATTCCACACTAATTGTCTAACACTCTAATCCTCACCCTTCGACGCACCTCACCCCACCCCAACCTCATAGCCCACACTCAACCATCTCCACGCCAACTCAAACAGTGTTTGTTTATGAAGAAACTTTGTCAAATAAGTTTTGATAATAAGGCAAAACCTATTTTTGGTAAAAAGCTATTTATGAAAATTAACTATAAAAGGTAGTGTCCATGTCAAACAAGCAAAGAGAGTGAAAGAAGGCGTGTGGCAGCATCCATGTTCAACAAGGAAAGGACTTCAAAGGCAGCGACCAAGTCCTACAAGAAAAGGACTACACCTTTCATATCAAGGAGAGGAGAGCTTGAGACTTCTATAAAAGCAATGGAGCAAAGAAGAATTTGATCGCCTATTGCACAAGCTGAGAAGGAGTTATTCTCAAGCAATAGAGATCTCAAGCAAGCTATTTCAAAAGACACCGAGAAGCTAGTCTTAGTGCAACCCTGCGTGGTTGATAAGGTGTAGTGTGTGTTTGTGAGGCTTGTAACAAGAAGTGAGTTTGACTTCTTAAGAGAGTTTGAGAGAGTTTGAGAGAAGAAACAATAATAGTTTATTGTTTGAGGCTAGTTGCTAGAGATAGTTCCTTTGATTATTGAGTTGTGGAGTTAGGAGGTTTTCCACGTAAATTTTGTGTATTAATTTACTTACTGCTTTAAGTGGAACTGTGCTGAGGACTTGGTCCCTGAGATAATTAGTGGGCACCAACTTTCTTCAGTCTAGATTATATACAAATATATATAGAATAATATTTTCTGTATATTTACCAAACATAAAAAAATAAGTAAGAAAACTACATATTTTCTAGGAAATTAAATATCTTCCAAGAAGAAAAATCATTTTCCCTGGAACATACCAAACATCTTCCAACAACATACTCAGTGTAGTCTTTACAAGTGGGGTTTGAAAAGCGGTGGTGTGTATACAACCTTAATCATATGTTTGAAAATAGAGAGACTGTTTTCGATATACCCTCGGCCAGTAAAGACAATACAGAACAACAATAACAATAACAACAACAACAACAACAATAATAACAACATACTCAGTGAGTCTCACAAGTGGAGTCTGTAAAATATGGTGTGTACACAACCTTACTCATATGATTTGAAGGTAGAAAGATTGTTTTTGATATATCCTCGGCCAGTTAAGACAATACACAACAACAACAATATCAATATACTCAGTTAAGAGTGTCAACTGGGCCGGTCTGACCCGGACCGGACCGGTAAGACCGGCCCAAAAAGCGAACCGGACCGGATTGGCCCAACACCGGAGAAGGGATGCGGGTTCGTGGGCCCGGACGTGGGCTGGGCCGGCCAGGCCTGGCAACCCGGGAGACCGGCCCAGTTCTGAGACCGGACCTGGCCCACCGGTGCACCGGACCAGACCGGCCCGGTTATTAAAAAAAAATTTTTTTTTTTTTAATTTTAATGGGCATTTGGGCTTTGGGACTTGGGCTGCTGACAGCCCACGTGGGCCGCTGTCACTAGGCCTGCTGTGGGCCGCTGCAGGCCCTAGTCCCTAGGCCCTATAATAGCCTTTTCAGGCTATGTTGAGTGGCAGCCTTTTGGGCCACTTTTCAGCATTTGTTGAACGTTGATCCAACGGTTACAATGCCGTTTGAGCCAACGTTCAATTCTCCTCCATTTTAAAAATTCACACATTTTTCATATATAAATACCTTCTAAATTTCATCATTTTTATTACAAAATACTTCTCGTTCTCTCTCAATTTTCTGATTTTCTCTATTGATTTCTAGCAATATCTACTTTATTATTTTGCTATCAACAACATCAAGTTGGAGAAAGTTCAAGCGTTCAATTCATCAATTTACGGTTGTTTAATTACTTGTTTGTCTCCGATAATTTGGTATAATCGTTCTATCTCTTACTTTTAATTAGTATATTGTTTGTTGAATATCTTTTTGTATTATTTTTTGCGTATTTAATATTTGTTAATTTAATTTATAAAATGGATAAAGTAAGACGACTTGGTAAAAGTGTTAAAAATTTATGTCCCGGAAGTAGTAGTGGTAGTAAGAAAAAAATCACTTCTGGTAGAGGTAGTACAAGCGGTAGAAATAATTATTCTCGTGTGTCTCCACCATCACCTAGTGAGATAGGAGAACGAGATATTCCTGTGGGTGCACATGATATGAATTATTTTGAGGCACAAGAAAATTATGGAATTGAAGAAGAAAATGAAGTTGACGTAAGTGTACATAATAATAAGTATATCATATAGTGAATATTCTATATGCATCACAAGTATATCATATTATATGTATATTCTATATGCATCACAAGTATATCATATTATATGTATATTCTATATGCATCACACGTATATCATATTGTGAATATTCTATATGCATCACAAGTATATCATATAGTGAATATTCTATATGCATCACAAGTATATCGTATTGTGAATATTCTATATGCATCACATGTATATCATATTGTGAATATTTTATATGCATCACAAGTATATCCTATTGTGAATGTTCTATATGCATTATTGTGAATATTCTATATGCATCACAAGTATATCGTATTGTGAATATTCTATATGCATCATATTATATGTATATTCTATATGCATCACAAGTATATCATATTGTGAATATTCTATATGCATCACAAGTATATCATATTATATGTATATTCTATATGCATCACAAGTATATCATATTGTGAATATTCTATATGCATCACAAGTATATCCTATTGTGAATACTCTATATGCATCACATGTATATCGTATTGTGAATATTCTATATGCATCACAAGTATATTCTATATGCATTATTAAGAATATTCTATATGCATCACAAGTATATCATATTGTGAATATTCTATATGCATCACAAGTATATCATATAGTGAATATTCTATATGCATCACAAGTATATCATATTGTTAATATTCTATATGCATCACAAGTATATCATCTTGTGAATATTCTATATGCATCACAAGTATATCATATGTGACATATTCTATATACATCATCATGTATATCATATTGTTGAATATTCTATATGCATCACA